>JAVYIG010001907.1:0-288363 GCA_035222895.1 Strongylocentrotus droebachiensis
CTGATGGTTATTAGTTCTTTGAAGATGGCATTTATGAAATCAAATGATCGATCATTACTGGGCCCGTTGCATAAAACTTACCATTGATGGTAATTTTGCCATCAATGGCAACTACCATGTAAACAGAGCTCAACAGCCAATCAAAATCAAGGTTTCCATGGTAGGTGCCATTGATGGCAAAGTTACCATCAATGGTAAGTTTTGTGCAACAGAGCCCTGGTGTGCATGAATGGGTAAGAAACTTTTCCATGTAATTTGTCATGTTTTTAAATAGTAGCATGTAGAGTTGGTAAATATTAAAAAGTACTTTTTTTATGTGACATTATTTTCCCTCTGAAATCAACAAACATGTATGGCATATGTTTGGAGTCATAGGGCGTTAAATCATATACCTATTACACAAATTTAAAGCCCTTTTGACCCTAAATAGATGACATTGTACTTTACATCCCCTACCCCATAGGAGGTGAATTACACCAATTATAAGACAAGTTTAGAAACATGACATAAATATGGAAAAGTTTCTCACCGATATATTAGCCCCTTTCTCATACGATTGTTTTTCACTGCATGATGTACACGTTAACAGCTAATTCACTGCAGCATTTTACAGTTTATCACTATGTACATCATGCAGATTTTACAAGCCATATGAGAACTGGGCATGGCGGTGCTGCATGAGGATATATATATACACGTCGGTGAAGTCCGTTGAAGTATAAAGAACTAACTGCAAACTTAGTTTGGAATGAGAATTTTTCATTTACCTCCTGCAATCCGATTAGAGGGATGATTATCAAAGCACCAAAGATACACTCGTTATCAAATATTCAAAGTTTGCTTCTTATATAAATGGATGTTTTTTTCTTCATATAAATCATGACAAAATAATTGTGTGAATTGATGATTGACTGTCCTGTCCAGTGTACAAAAGAATTTAAGAGTGTCAACGTTTGATGAGACATGTTCTATAGTTGTAAGCTTCACTAATATCTTGGTGTACATCACTTTTAATTGGACAATCATCCCAAGTTTGATCCTAATCTCTTGAATATTAAGTACCAAGTAACATGTCAAGTCTTGGACAGGATTTCCATTAGAACACACAGAAAGTGTGTCTTAAACACAGATAGAACAATAGTTGTACAAACACATTAATTAATAATCATGTATACAATATTATCGTCGTCTGGGTGGCAGAAGGGCGTTAGCTCAAATTTCAAGTAAAAAATGAAACATTAAGAAGAAGGGCGTGAGCACTAAATCACCTCAAACTTTTATGAAACTGACTTATTTCTGAGTAAAAAATTGTGGCTGTGTTCTACAATTAAATTTATATTAGTCTTTTAAGTTTGAAACCAATTTTCCGGACGGAAAGCAATTTAAATATAAAACAGATCTTTAACTGCGAATAATTTGAAAAGTAGTTTTCGCGTCACTCGCGCGCTAATGCCCTTCTGCCAACCGGCCGACGATATATGTCTTGAATTGTTCCGTTTTAAGTTGTTGAGACACTATAGTAGAAATGAAATGAAAATCTTGTGTAAGCTAGCCCTTGTGAAGAAAATGTAGATGAACAATTTGATACAGAAAATCTTCAAAAGTAAAAAGGGTTTGCAGCTATATGTATCTTTTATGAAGGGTATTTTCTGACAGCAGTTTTTGTACAGTGAATCCAATGGACTTAATTCATGCCAATATTTACCAATTTTTGACCGACGTATATATGGGACTTACTTGTCAAGTTCAGTGATGTTATCCCATGAGGTATCAGCCAGCCAGTTAGCGCATGGATTGTCCATCTGCTCCTCTCTATCCAGAACCTATCAGCAATGATATAAAGTAGAAGTAGTTTAGAAGTACAGTCGAACCTGTCTATAGCGACCGCCCAAGGGAAACACAAAAAGTGGTCTCTGTAGACAGGTTTCTTTAATACCTGTTTCAATGAGAAACCATTTTCAAGGGAAACAAAGAATGTGATATTTGTAGACAGGTGGTCACTAAAGCAGGTTTGACTGTAATAAGGTAATCATTTGTTCCCATGACAAATTTTTCAGCGACTTTTGCCCCAGGCTTTACTTTGCGAGAGACACATGAATTCTGTGATTTAGGTTAGGGTTAAGATGGACCCATTGCCGACCGGAACCTGATGGCTCCTGTATTAAACCTATAGGGAATATGAGAATTCAATTGATACCAACTACTGAATTCATCTGATTGGTTTTTAATATCCTTATCATAGCATAGTGCCAAGTTTTATTCTATAAAATAAAATTTCATAAGGCAGGGCCAGATGGTCCAAGACTTGAGTCGGATGCCGACGTGTCCTATTCACTATATGAATTAATCGTATGAACATGCGAAGACAAAATATAACAATTTGTTAACAATTTTGGTTAAATCATCCCATGACAAGTTTTTGATTTTGTTTCTTCCTAAAATTCATAATTTCTTTATTATTACATATTTTTTATTTTATTGATTTTCTATGTATACTTTGTTTTCAAGACGTATTGAAAAACATCCTCTGAGGAACCAATACTTCCACAAGCTCAGCTTCTAGTTTAAATTCCTCTTTTCTCGTGCCATTACTATTATATTTGTCTATATATTTTCTATGTATACTTTGTTTTCAAGACGTATTGAAAAACGTCCTCTGAGGAACTCATACTTCAAAAAGCTGTGCTTCTATTTAGTTCCTCTTATCTTGTGTCATTGCTATTATATTTGTTTATATACTCATTCATTGTATTATATTTTGAATGAGAAATAGAATCATGAATGTTTGTCTTGATATGAAAAGATTCCTTAACTCAGACAGGTAGAGGAAGAATGTTGACTCCATGGAACAACAGAGCTATTAAAGTTAATGGCTCTGAAATGGACCATCCAGCCGTTTTATCATTCTATTATTGTTATATAAGTCTTTGATTTTGTTAATTGTTTTATTGCTTTTTAAATGACTTTCGGAAATAAACCAAACAAGACTTACCACGCCGCCTCGGAGGAAGAAGTTGTACTCATCCATGTTGAGTTTGCCAGCAGCCTCCAAGATCTTAGCACACATCTGGAAGGAGAAGAGAAGCTTGTGCTTCTCAAACAGACCACGACAGGTGTACCTAGAAAGAGCAAAACAAGAGATGTTGTAAGTTTAACTCAAGGGTGACAGATTCTTGGATTAAGGTGTAGGGATGCCGTGGTCTAGTGGATACGTCACAAGACTGTGGATCACATAGTCCATGGTTCAAGTCCCACCATGGCATTAATGTCCTTTGGCAAGAAATTAATCTATGTTTGCCACTCTCTACTCAGGTAATGTACATGAGTAAGAAGAAATTTCTGAAATACCAGTGCCTCACCGGGGAAGTTGGCAAATTGTCAGAGTATTAATAGTACAGCAACTAGAAACATCAGCATTAAGCATTAGGTAAATGTTAATATAATTATAATTCATCATTATGAAGGCCTGAAATTTCTCTAGCGACATTTGCCCCTGGGATTGATAATGTCAAAGGTTAAAAAGTTGTAATATTGGACCTTACACAAGCTTTAAGATAAGCATAAGGGTTGCAAAGGGTTGAAGTTGAGGATGTGTTGATTGATAGAATTGATAGATATTGACAGACCAATAATTGTTGCCAAAGCAAGTGACATTTCATTACTAGGGTACGTATAAATGTATATGGAAGAAGGGAAGCTCAGTTATCATGAAAGAACTTCTAAATAATATCTAATGGTAATGTTTGAAACTTTGTCAGATTTTCAGAGGGAAACCGGTCTCCTTTAATCAGAGCCCTTTAATAAGATTAACACAATTTTCAACTTTTATCGGTTGTAAGCCAATTTGCATTTGATTCACTGATTGCATTTACTCGCAACTTCTTTTAAGCAAAAGACTCCAGGGTGAAAAGTAAGATTACGTACCTGTAAACAGCGTAGGTGTGATACTCGTTGAGGTTGATAATTCGCTGCTCCAACTGCGGGCTCCTGTGGCTCTTATCAATGGACACGTTGAAGAGGTCAATGTAGGAGTCCAGCGAAAACTGGTACATGGGGTCGATGTTTCCCATGTCGTTGAGAACGAAGAACAAGATGGATGCTCGCTGGGCGCATCCACGGTATCCCTATTGAGATATCAAAATAAATAGAATTTATATCTATCTCCTCAAAGAACAAGGACATATAATGCAACAGATTGACATATCTGAAAGTCAACCAGCACGGCAGATTCCTAGCTGAGCATGTGAATATAAGTTCATTGCACTCTCTGCCCTCACTACAAATTCTGACCACCGTGTGCTAAGAAAGTGTTCAACAATTCTCATAATCTAGCAATGTTTACTATATCAATCAAGATCACACTTAATTCTACTAGACCCAACCAGATCCCACTGAATTACACCAGATCACAAGAGATCACATGGGATTGCAAAAGATCCTACCAGATCAAACCGGATCACACTAGACCACACTGGGTCAAACTGGATCACAATTAATCACAATGAATTACACTAGACCAAACCAGATCCCACTGAATTACACCAGATCACATGAGATCACATTAGATCACATCAGATCACATGGGATTGCAAAAGATCCTACCAGATCAAACCGGATCACACTAGATCACACTGGGTCAAACTTGATCATAATTAATCACAATGATTTTATGAATTACACTAGATCACACCAGATAAAACTGGATCACAATTAATCACAATGAATTACACTAGATCACACCAGATCAAACTGGATCACAATTAACCACAATGAATTACATTAGATCACACTAGATCAAACTGGATCACACCAGATTGAACCAAATCTGTAATACCATACCTCACGAGCAGCATCGATCTTGGCTTCCGTCTGTTCAGAGACTTGAAGCTGTTCACCAACTTCTTCTGAGGTCTTCTTGGACGACTGCAGAGTGTTGACCAGCTGTTCATCATCAAGGAGAGATCCTTGGGCCTCATTCAACAACCTGTGAATACAATAAGGGGTTACATTTTAATTATACAGTCAAACCTGTCTATAGCAACCACCCAAGGGAAACACAAAAAGTGGCCTTTGTAGACAGTGGCCTTTGTAGAAAGGTGGTCTTTGTAGACAGGTTCCGTATGAACATGATCCAATGAGAAATCATTTTCAAGGGAAACAACAAATGTGACCTTTGTAGGCAGGTTGTCACTAAAGCAGGTTTGACTGTAATAATAATATTAAGTTCTTGTATACATTATGAAATAACATCTCTATGTGCTTCCAAAGAGCTTTGGAAATTATTGCCCTAGCTTTAGCTCTGGCAGCCATTATCAGCGCACAGTGCGTTGAAGGAATAATCCTACTGGGTACCTTACCTTACCTGGGTCGAGTGTGGCAAATGTAGATTATATGGTCTTGCCAAAGGACATTAGTGCCGCGGCAGGACTCAAACCGCGAACCTTGTGATCCACAGTCCATTGACAACTCCACTCGACCACAACACCTCTACTTATTATGGAGGTTAAGAGGTTACACCCTTTTTTTAGTTTGCCACCACTTAATCATTAAAAATTCCCTAGAATATGCATGCTATTGAGTATTACTACTAGAAAAGTTACTACTGTTGCTACAGCTTATGTTTATACAGCTATCAATAATTACTGTATATTTTTACGTTTATCACAAAGTTACTATAACTTTTCTTTCATGTACACTGTGTAATATCATTTTACTATCTTAACCAGCACAACTACAACCATTTTCACTACCACAACAACCACTTCCACCACCACCCTTCTCCTAGCTCCTACAGAATACCACACGTGGTACTACTTGCCTTACCTGAGGATCTCATCCTCCAGCTCCACCAGTTTCTTCTTGCCGGCAGCACAACTACAACTACTGCAACTATTTTCACTACCACAACAACTACCACTACCACAACAACTACCGTTAGCTACCACTACCCTTTTCCCTCCTACAGACTACCACACGTAATACTATTGCCAACCTGAGGATTTCAACCTCCAGTTTCATTTTGCCAGCAGCACAACTGCAACCATACCACCCCACCCTTCTCACTCATACAGACTACCACACGTACCTGAGGATCTCATCCTCCAGCTCCACCAGTTTCTTCTTGCCGGCAGCGATGTTCATCACCAGGTTGTCCTTCTGCTCCTCCAGCTCCGGCCGCTCCTTGCGCACCACGATACCAAGGAGCTGGGCCTCCAGACCCTGCTCCTTGACAGCAAAGTTGACGATGCTGGTCTTGGTGGAGATCTCCGGGGTGTAGTGGGGGTTGCCCAGCTTGGTGGTGATGTAGAACTTGAAGTCGGGGTTGTAGTCCAGCTCCTTGTCGCCCAGACGGATCATAAGCCTGCCACCTGCAAGATACAGGCAAGGATGGACAATGAGGTAATGATAAACATAGGAACAACAACATTCTGTGTTTTTTTATTATTTTTTTCTTCAAATATCTTTATAATATCATGTCTCTTTGGATTTGAAAATTGTGGTCTTCGTGGTTTGAAAATTAAATGTATTACCCTAGCTTTAGCTCTGGCAGCTGTTACCAGTGCACAGAAATCCTGTTGAATACATCTCGCCAGTTATTCACTTACTACCAGTTATCTACATAATACAAGCTTAGGCTTTTTAGTAGATCCCCCACTTTATGTAGCTTTTTTGCAATGTATTTGTCATACTTATATGATTGTATCTTTTGTTATAACTATTACCATGTACATTATGTTTCTATATTATATGTTTAGTTATAATTATTACCATGTTCATTATGTTCAATTATGTTATCTTTGATAAAGTGGAAATAAATAAACTTGAAACTATACCTAGAAGAGAGACATCTTTTTAAATACAAAACACCTTGTCTATTAAAGGTCAATTGCCAAATGAACAGAGCTACAGCAGAGGGAAGGATTTTGATGGTACACTATAGTCAAGAACAATCAATGTGTACAGACAATGCACTATTTTGATGGGAAAAGAACTTCCTAACAAGGAAAACACTCTCGGCGGTCTCGCCTGCATTACGCAATTTGACATGATGAAAAATTGAGGTCTGGACATTATTTATAGGCAGGGTAGCCCATTAGCAGGCCCCAAAATATGAAATCCAAGAGTTAGATTTCGATGAAAGCACATCTCTATCATGTCATCCAACAGGGTTATATACCAAGTCCATGTATTTACCTTGCTTGATGATAGACTTGTTGAGGATAGGAGCCAGGGCAGGGTCCAACTCCTCCTGCACGTTCTGCAGGAGAACTGGAAAACCGTACTGGATGGCATTCTCAAGGGTGCGCAGGAAGTCGCTCTGCTGGAGATCAATGATCTTCAAGCCACGCTTGGTCTCCATGTTACGAATCCACTTGATGGCCTGGCACTGAGGATCAACCATGAGTGGCCATCTGGAAACATGGGAAGATCAAAAAGTTATTATCAGAGCGTATACTAACATTTAAGTTTCGTCATGGAAGAGCTACATCAAACAAATTAAAATATACCATTCCTTCAGGATTTCGTTGGACAATAACTATTGAGAACTTTATATTAAACCAGAATCATCAACATCTTCAGATGTCATTGTGATAAAACAATTTCCTTATTATCACAACTATGTTTTTAAGGTCACAAAAGAGTAATACTCATATCAAAGGTAAATTATACATAAACCAAAAGGTTATCAAACTAAATAATGCTGAAAAACCACCATCATCATCATCACCACCACCATCACCACCAACATCAATACCACCACCACCCCCATCATCACCACCAACATCCAATACCACCACGGTCATCATCACCATTACCACCAACATCAATACCACCACCAACATCAATACCACCACCACCATCATCACCACCACCACCTTCACCATCACCACCACCACAATCATCGATCACCACCACTCCCACCATCATCACCACCACCATCATCATCCCCGCCACCATCATCACCAGCACCACCACAACACCACCATCACCACCACTACCATCATCACCACCACCACCATCACCACCACCACCACCACCATCACCACCACCACCATCATCATCACCACCACCACCACCAACATCATCATCATCATCACCACCACCATCATCACCACCACCACCATCATCATCATAACCACCACCATCATCATCATAACCACCACCGTCATCATCACCATCATCATCTTCCACCACCCACCTGTTGCCCCTGGTAACGATGACACCGTTCTCTGTGGAGAAGGCATCAGAGGGTAGACCCTGCATGTTCCAGTCTCTCACCACCGTGGGCTTCGACATGAAGAGGGAGAAGCTGAAGTCTGGGCTACGAGGAATACCAAGTTTGCTCACCTATGTACAGACAGGAATGAAATACAACAATTTCATTTACATAATGCTCTTTTAACCTCCAAAGTTGTTTCACAGCACTTATTAAAGATCATATGACAATTGTCCAGAGAATTCCTCCTCCCCCAACAAACTTGAAAGAAACTACCAACATAATGAAATTACTTGAAAGTCTTCTCCCAAACCAAAGTGAGCACCTGGGCCCTGTTTCATAAAACTTGTTATCAATAACAAGTTACAAGCTACTGTTATAAGCTACTGAAATCATGGCATCTGATTGGCTGAGAGCAACTTTGTCATAGAAATTTAGCAGTCGTTATAGATAACTAGTTTTATGAAACAGGCCCCAGTTCTCTAGTTCATGCTTCAAGAAATCCCCAAACGGATGGTATCCCACCAGGTGACCTAAAAGACTTATGCCGGGTGCAAAACTTACCTGTATGCATGCACTTAAAGTGCATACATTTGGTACCAAATATGCAAGCCATCTGCATATGGGTTAGGTTCTGTACTTCATTAGAATTGCTTTCATTGTTTTCCTTTCAACTTTAAATTTATTGAGGAGTTCACATGTACTGTATCAAAGAGGGTCCTTCCCCTTGATACCTATAGGTGTCATCATCTCGACAGTCAAGCTGGATTGGTGTGTCAAGAAGACTGGTTTTGGAAAAGACCAGATCCATGGGAGGGATCACGGCACTAGAACCTGTTAAAACTCCTTTTTTCTGGTGTAAAAAAATTACCAAAAAGCTCCTTCAGAAAGTGCATAGAATAATGCCACATATGAAGAGCTTAATTCCAAAAGAAGCTAAATCCACTTTTGATGAAAATTGAGTTAATGATATCAGAACAATTTTCACTTAAGTACCCATCTTTCAACAAAATTATTAACCTAATTTTCAGAATCCAAAAATGGATTTAGGTCCTTTTGGAAATAAACTCTTCATATATCGACTATGTCCTTAGCTCTTTCAGCCAGACTTCTCTCATGTAGAGCTGTAAGGCTCTGTCTAAGTTTTAACGAAAGAAACAAAAGTGGGGTCCTGATACCCCACCTGATTTACATTGGTTTCTGTGTTATAGTGGTGGGGTATAGTTTTAACGAGAGCTTTTCGTAATGGACTATGTCCTTACCTCCTTCAGCCAGACTTCTTTGACTAGGTGATCTCTGTAGTGGGAGAGGAAGGGTCCCATGTAGGACATGAAGGCTGCAGCCACCAGGCAATCACCCACCAGGTATACCATGTTCTCTTAGGAGTATAATGTAATACCACATATATATTGACTATGTCCTTACCTCCTTCAGCCAGACTTCTTTGACTAGGTGATCCCTGTAGTGGGATAGTAAGGGTCCCATGTAGGACATGAAGGCTGCAGCCACCAGGCAATCACCCACCAGGTATACCATGTTCTCTTAGGAGCAAAATGTAATACCACGTATATATTGACTATGTCCTTACCTCCTTCAGCCAGACTTCTTTGACTAGGTGATCCCTGTAGTGGGATAGGAAGGGTCCCATGTTGGACATGAAGGCTGCAGCCACCAGGCAATCACCCACCAGGTATACCATGTTCTCTTAGGAGTATAATGTAATACCACATATATATTGACTATGTCCTTACCTCCTTCAGCCAGACTTCTTTGACTAGGTGATCCCTGTAGTGGGATAGTAAGGGTCCCATGTAGGACATGAAGGCTGCAGCCACCAGGCAATCACCCACCAGGTATACCGTGTTCTCTTAGGAGCAAAATGTAATACCACGTATATATTGACTATGTCCTTACCTCCTTCAGCCAGACTTCTTTGACTAGGTGATCCCTGTAGTGGGATAGGAAGGGTCCCATGTAGGACATGAAGGCTGCAGCCACCAGGCAATCACCCACCAGGTATACCATGTTCTCTTCCAAGTCCTGTACAGAGAGGCATGAGAGATCAAAGGGGCATATCATATCAACAACTGTTTGGTAATTGGTTGGACAAATAACTATGAACATTTTTTAGATCAAAATTATTAATATAAAAATAAAATTCTGGATTTATATAACGCTTAAAGGCATCGTTTAACAATGTTAAATCTGAGATGCACGGCCCTACGTGTTATCAGTGTCTGTGATATGGTGTAATATTGAAGCCCTAACAAAAAATTGACCTCCAAATTATCAAGTAGTGCCTCAAAAAAGTAAAAATCTTTGAGTGACCGGTTTGACCATACTCATTTTCCCCAATAGACTGTTTTGTTATAAAAAAACGTTTCTATTTCCAATCATGAATATCTTGATAAACAGACAGGTGATCGGATTGTAAAAGTCATGGGATTCCTGACTGACCTAAAGGTTCATAATTATGATAGCAGCATGAGCTAAATCCACGATTTTGATTCAGAATCTGAGGTAATGTTAAGAGTCACCTTAAAGCTACACCAATAAACTTACATGAACGTTGAGTTCCCATCTGTCCCTCTCCCCTGCGAGTCCAGACACAAGCTTGCCAGCACGGTCCAGTTTGATCTCCATCTGCTCCGCCTTGATCCTCAGGCCTTCCTTCTCGGCTAGCTTCTCATCGTACTGCTTCTTCAGGTTCTCCATGCGATCAGTGACCTGAAAGTATCATTCAAGGGGGTGCATGATCAAGGGGAAACTCTGTACTCATCGTTCAAAGATGTGATCTTGAAATTGTCATTTAAAGCCCATCTGCACTAAATTGGCCAGGACTTGGATTAGACCTCCCTGCCTCCCTGCCCTGTCGTGGTCACCGACAGGTGGTTATCTCATCAAATCAGCTCTCAATTAACATAAGAAAAAGGGGATCATGGGGGACTGTTTGCTATATAGAGGTCGCAAGTAGCTACAAGTAGTGCAGTCTCGCTTTAAAAAATAAGTGATCACACACAAGGGGCAATCTTCCATTTGAAGTGGTATGTAATGTCATAGAAAAAGTATTTTATCTAATATTAATACAAAATTGATGAAACAAGGCTCAACATTTGTTTCTTCTTGAAATTTGCTGCAATGTAAGTTAGAGTGATAGCTAGTATTCTATGTAACAGTGAGAACTACAGGGGGAGTTCTACAAAGATCCTAAGCTGAACTCATCTCTAAGTTGGACTTAACAATTATGGAAAGCCGTTAGCATCTTTGAAATTATTTTGTAAAAGTTATTTCAAATCATTCATACTTTCTATTATCAACGAGGTTTCATGTTCTTGATCTGGAATTTATGAAGAGCCTAAAATACTTAAATTTTTGCTTTTTAATATATTTTATTTTAAGGCAACAAATGGCTCTCCATAATGCTTACGTCTAACTTAGAGTTAAGTTCGACCTAGGATCTTTGTGGAACACCCCCCAGCTCTACACTTCAGGGCCTAGCACTTACTTCTCTTCACGTTCTATAATGTAATAGTGAACTGTTTTTATATCAAAAGATACCATACTGTGCAATTTTGATAAAAATATCCATGAAATACAGGACGCAGCACTTACTTCTTGTAGCTTGGCCTTGGCTTCGGCCAGGATGGCTTGCTTCTCAGCCAGGGTGGTCTGGGCGTTGTTGAGTCTCTGCTTCTTGGGTTCCACCACCCTGAAGATGGTGCCGTACGTCTCCATGGCTCTCACCCACATGCAGAGCGACTTGGCGGCCAGGGACACGCGGCCGATTATCTCGGCCTGGAAGTCCGGCTGGGAGCAGTACTGGCCGATGCGCTTCAGCACCCTGTCCGACATGTTTTCCTTGTCGAACTCGATGAGTTCTTTGATGAAGTTCTGGTTACCTGATTGAAGAGGATAATATAATAATAATAATAGCTAGTTCTTATATAGCGCTTTTCAGGACCAAAAGCCCTCTCAAAGGGCTTTACAGATATATATATTATTACCCTGGTCATCGGATTCAGGCTTACCCGCACACAATCTATGCACATTTTCCATTCCCTGGGGAGCATTCCAGTCAGGATGCAAGACAGGACAGATTTTGCTATCATTCAGACAACTAACAACAACATATTATCATCCTTCATATTTCATTACAACCTTATCAGATTTGTCAGAGATGGAGCTTGTGGTGTCACTCTTAGCGAGGGAACGGTGAGATTCCAATTACCTGACTGAACCAAATGTTAAAACAGGACAGATTTTTAATTATTATAACTAATACAAATATAGTTATGGCTCATATCTCATTAAAGTTTACCAATGTTGTCCTACAGCTTGTGATGTCATACAGATACTCAATGAGGTCTTTGATGAAGATTAGGGCCCCGTCTTTAAAATTTTTTGATATCAATCGCAACTTATTTGCGATTGATATCAATAGCAACTATGTACATAAGAGATAGAAAACTACAAACTTGCGATTGATTGGAGGACTAAGGATTGATTTGAATCAATCGTAACTTTCTTAGAAGACGAGGCCCTGGTTAACTAATTGAAGAGGGTGCAATACTTGATTTATTCAACCCTTCAACATCCTACATCGAAACATTACGCCAAGATAGGAAGGTTCAGAGACGTTTATACTATTCAAAACACACAATGTAGCTGTAGCCTTTCTGATCTGAAGGACACTGGTGAAATAATTTGTTTAAAGGCGAAAAGTAAATGAAGAGCAGTTCTTACCTAGCTGTCTCTTAGCCTCGGCCCACGTCGGCTCGTGGCCCTTCAAGATCATAACTGCTTCCATGCACTTCTCTACCAGCACCGGGGGTCGACCGTAGGACTTGATCTCACCGATGTCCTTCTTGTTGAGAGCCTCCAGGGCCTTGACAGCTTCTGCCAGAGCAGGAAGCGCTTCGTCCAGGTCGTGCTGGGCGGCCTCGGCCATCTGTTTACACCGCACCTCCTCCTCCCCAATCTTTTCACTACGGGCTTGCACGGACTGTTAAAGGTAATACAAAGTTTTGGTATTGGGTCATGAATTTGGTTCAGATGAACATATTGGAAGCATATGCGATCCTACAATATTCAGTGATCGTTGTCAAGGTTGAAATCGAGTCTAAAGTGATGAAATTGCAAATAATAAACTCTCTATGTTATATAGCTCCTTTTCAAGACTGATATTACTTCAGCTTTAAAACAATGATTCTTGACTACAATTGACTGATTTGCTATTCGTGTTTGTAAATTATATATCAGAACAGCATATTCTGAGATTTTCATTGTCGCAGCTACCATGGAATGGCCTTATGGGCTATTTGAAATATTTGAAAGTTACAGGGAGCACCAGTAAATTTTGATAATTCAATTTCTTAGGTGTTATTTTCCAGTAAGATTTTCATCCGGACCATGAAACTACCTTCTGCTGTTCGTCCGCCTCTCTCTTCTGCTGGACGATGACCACAAGGTATTCCTCGCACTGCTTCTGGAACTGAGCCACCTTGATCTTGGCTTCCTCAAGCTCTACAGACATCACCTCCACCTTGGCCCTGGTGTCGTCGATCTTGGACAGACCATTCTTGAGTTTGTTGGCCGCGTCGCCTAGCTCCTTGCGCTTCTCGTAGAGCAACCTGGTGGTTTGGGATCGGTACAATCAAGAATTATTCACAAAATCTAATATTGATGCCTCTGGAACTAGGTGAAAAGGGGCTATCATAGCATGTAAGATTGCTCATCACTTCTTTAAAGCCTGTCTGTACTAGTTCGGCCTGGGGAATTATACCACCCTGCAAGGTCACTGACAGGTGGTTATCTCATCAAATCAGCTCTCAATTAACATAAGAAAAAGGGGACCATGAAGGATCAACGGGTACCGCTTAGGCATTGTTGGCTATATAGAGGGCAAAAGTAGCTTCAAGTAGTGCAGTCCCCCTTCAAGCTCCTGCATTTTTTCAAAAATTGACGAAAAATCAAACCAACATAATTTCTTGCAGCATGCTGCGGATACTGGGGATGAAAAGAAACTACTCACGTTTTGTATCCTGTAACAAGCTCCAGATAGTTGGTCGGTGTGACGTAGTTGTGACGCTTCAGCTCAAACAGCATCTGATTGGAGCTCTGGACCACCGATTGGTGCATCGTACAGAATATCTGGGCAATGTTGGGCTTCAACTGAAAGACCAAGAACAGAAAATAATAATAATAATATTCTGCTTGTATAAAGCGCTTAATACATCTATGATGTCTCTTAGCGCTTTACATATATACTATTACCCCGGTCATCATATGAGATCAGAGACTCTCATAATGCTTTTGATAACATTTATTTGCAACCGTATGGGCAGACTGACTTCACTAGCTTCCAATTTAAGTAATGCTCTATTGACCACTGATTGGTGCATTGTACAGAATATCTGGGCAATGTTGGGTTTCAACTGAAAGACCAAGAACAGAAAATGAGACCCTCATATTGCTTTTGATAACACTCATATGGGCAGACTGACTTCACTAGCTTCCAATTTAATTAATGCTATATGGACTAATGCATCGTGTAGAAATGTTAGCCCTAAACCTTACCCCATGTGAGGCTAAGAAATGAATGCACAACAACAGACAATCTGAATGTTTTATTCCCTTCAATACACTATACTTTCATATTGAAAACTTAATTATAACTAAATTACTGATCAAATATAACAACTTCCCTCTTCAAAATATGTCCATGGCCCGCAGTAATCATCTATCAAAATTTTAATTTGAGATCCAGATTTTCTGCCTTCAGCGGCCCCTGTAAAGCGTCAAGATTTGTGACGTCACATGCGAGACACAGCTGGCCATAAAGCATTTTACGCCTTTCCATGATATCTATATGATTTTTCAGCAATTTTTGTGTGTTTTTCAAGAGAAAATCTTTCCATAATTATCGATCAGTTGTCATGAATTTTTTCGGACTAAAATATAGTCAGTTGACAACCAAACGAGCATTAACTCATATACTTTTACAAAGAGCGAACACCCTTCTGGCTCTAAAAAAAACAAACATACGTCCTCACCTGTTCGTTTTCACCGACGTTAATAGACTCCAGGTACTTCTCGGCTACCTCCGTCAAGGCTTCCTTTGGCCATTCACAGAACCAATCAATGGTGGTGCAATTCACAAAGGCTGGGTACATACGGATGCGATTCCTTTACGAGAAAAGAGATTAAAAGAGATTATTAAAGGATATCAGTGGATGCTCTTTTTACTTTCGATTAGACTTTGCTGTTATGTTTGTTTGTGTGGTTGCCAACTTCAAGGAAGATCAGTCATATTGGAAGGTTGGTTGAAAGTCAGGTTCTTATAAGTCTTCAAAATCTTGAAGAGCCTGGTGAATGTAATTGCCTTTCAAGACGATCTGTTGGGCCCCATTTCACAAAACTTGTCATTAGTGACAAATGACACGTTTTGTTATAAGTTACTGAAATCCTTGCTTCTGATTAGTTATCAGCAGACTTGTCACAGATTTATTTAATTTGTCATTGAAAAAAGGCTTTGTGAAACGGGTCCCTGGTCAATGGACAGAATTTCAACACATTCACATTAGTCAATGCATGACTCAGCTCTGAATTGGTGCTAAAACCTCTGAACAGAGTCCTTTCAGATTGATATATCAGACTTGCATTCTAACTATGGGTATTCAGGCCAAGCCGCACAAAATGGAAAGATTAGATTCTAACAAATCTTTAAGCAAGAAAGGAGGTCAAAATGATAAACAACTAAACAAGATATTGAAGAATAATCTTTATAAAAGCAGACAGACATGCAGGGGCGTTGTGGCGTGCGCCTGTAATCCAGCTAACAATGGAAGTTACAATCTGATTCAGCCGAGGACGCAGGTTTGAAACCAAGTCACTTCTTTCGGATGGTGACGTTTAAAGGTCGGTCCCCAGACGTAAATAATCATATCTGATTGATACATGTCTGTAAAAACCCATTACACACACACACACACACACACATGACAAGCAACAATTTCAAGAACATGAACAATTACAAGCAAATCGTTAACAAACCTGAATGGGTCGCCCACGGGACTCATGCAGAGGACCACGTGCAGGTTGGTGCGCACCCTCTCGATGAAGTACGCAAACATGCTCTCGGGCGTGTCCTGGATGCCGTCCTTCTTGGCCGCCTCCGCCAGCTCAGTGCGCACCTCCTCAAACTCGTCGGCCTTGTAGAGGTTGGGCACCTCCCCGCTGGACAGGATGTTGTTGATGTCCTCGAGGAAGGTCTCGTCGACGACCTGGGTGTCGGTGAAGAGGAAGATGGTGGGCTTGTTCTCTACCCCGGCCGTTCTGTACAGACGCTTTAGATCTGCAGGAAAAAAATATTTAAAAAGATCAGTAGGGATTCGGCAACTTTTTCACAAAGAACAGTTTATGACCAACAGACCTTACTAAATGATCTGCAATTACTACCAATCACCCAACATGGAAAAGTCATTATCTTACAATTCCCTCACCCGAAGACTCAGAGAAACTATATAAGGGGTGTTTTTTATGGGACTACGGGTTTGCTGTGTGCAGACCTGTACGCCCGTTAATGGCTTTTCCACTAACTCTGGTGTCAGCGAATTAAGACCTACTGCACATGAAAACTAATGACCCACTCCCTTTAAAGCCACTCTTTACTAGTTTGGCCAGGAGGGATTAGACCTCCCTGCATGGTCACTAACAGGTGGTTATCTCATCAAATCAGTTCTTAATTAACATAAGAAACAAGGCATCATGGGGGACCAACGGGTACCGCTTAAGTATCGATTGCTATATAGAGGGCGCAAGTAAGGGTTATACTGATTCAGCATCAATTCACTCACCGTCTCTGAACTCTATGATGCGATAATGTCTGGTTACCTCAATCTGGAAGGTGGTGAAGTCGCAGACGGCCGCAGCCAATCGGGTGAGAGACTGCCGACCACTCCCACCAATACCAACCAATAGCATGTTGCCTCTGGGCTGACCAATCACACGGATGATTCGGGAAACTGGATATGGAAAGGAAGGCAAATGGGTCGGAGAATTAGACAAAGTGAATTCAACGTAACTAAAGTACAAGAGTAACATGATACGAATATGCATGCTCTCAGGACTGTTTAGATTTCATCCTTCTTGGATGTTATGAGAGCTTGTGACACACCTCCTCAATACGCGATCCATTTTGGATGTAATGATGATTTTTGTGTTTTTAAATGCAGAGAAACATGTCTCAGACATCAAAATGAACCCCAAAATAAAAACTCTTCCAAAGTTACAGTTGCTTAATTTTGCTTTGCCCATTCAATACAAATTGATACCTCGGACAGATGTGTATTTGAAACCATCAACACTACAAAACCTAGCAATGCCTACTTTGTGGTAAGAAATGCTGCCTTGAATATCTAGAGGTGACAAACAAGAGAGGCCTTGCTCAACACTCAAACTGAGAATATGGACCCATATGTAGAAGAACTAGGGGAGTGTTTCACAAAGATCCTAAGTTAAACTTTAAGTTTGACATCAAGATTATGGATAGCCGTTATAGCCTCTTTGAAAATATTTTGTAAAAGTTATTTTAAAAGGCATAAAATGTTGATTCAAATCATTCATACTTTCTATTATAAAGGAGATTTAATGTTCTTGCATACATGCCAACATTTGAAAATCAGAAATCTGTACAAATTATGCTATTTAAAAAAAAAAGAGGAACAATCCTAACTCTCCTATTCAATACTACAGACAAATTTGTACAGGAAGAGGAACACCTGCATTAAAATGATAATTATCTTCTCCCAAAAAGAGGAATGTTCCTCTTTAATCTGTACAGTTAGCATGTATGTTCTTGATGCAGAATTTATGAAATGTCTAAAATACTTAAATTTTTGCTTTTGAATATATTTTATTTTAAGGCTACAAATTGCTCTCCAAAATGTTTAAGTCCAACTTAGAGTTAAGTTCGACTTAGGATCTTTGTGAAACACCCCTCTGGTGTATACTCACTGTGCTCTATAGCGTCCCTGAACAGCACCAGGTCCATTGAGATGACGCCTGGTGTGGCATTGTAGTCGTCCAGAGCATCCTCCATAAACCTTTTGACAGTAGCGAACTCCTGAAGATCTTCGTAGATAGGAACCTCCAAATTGGACATGTATTCACCTGTAAGTAACAAAGATTCAAGAAAGTGAGAATCCGTAAGAGGTTCTGGTCTGGTAAATAGGTCATTAGACCATGGATTTACAGGTAGATACAATGTAGTCTGGGGCCCTGTTTCATCAAACTTGTTATCAATATCAAGTTAAAATAACTGTTATAAGCTACTGAAAACGTGGCATTTGATTGGCTGAGAACAAATTTGTCATAGAAATTTAGCATTTGTTACTGTTAACAAGTTTTATGAAAAAGGGGCCAAATTCAAATTCCACCTGACAGAAGGATAATCTTGAGTGGAGGAAACTCCTAAAGATCTTCATACATATGGTCAATGAAATTTGTTTGTGGCTAAAATTTGAATTTTTCAGTTAACAAGTACAGAAGAATGCATTTCAAATCCTGGTCTAATAAAATTGTCATAACTAGGAACACTGGCATTTCATGTTTCTATATTGTCTTATCTCTAGGTGGGGAGAAACCGAGAGAGATAGAGGGAGGGTGGGGAAGAGAGACAGAGAGGGGGAGAGAGAGAGGGAGGGGGGGGGGAGAATGGAGAGGAAGAGAGATGGAGATAATTCTTACCGAATATTGGAGGCTGCTTGTTGGGGCAGATGTTATGGAAGGTCTGATCAAAGAGCGTTCCAAGCTTCTCGCTGATGATGTTAACAAAACCCTCAATGTCCTGGTCGTTCACAAGACGATCCGAGTATACCCTGTAATATGCGGAAAATGAGGAGAAAGTGTTGAGTTAAAGGATCAATGCTGTCATTACAGGGCACGTCCGGCCCATTTGCAAGTTGAGTTGAATAAATAGAGAAACATTAAATGAACAAAACAGTGAAAATTTCATCAAAATTGGATGAAAAATAAGAGTTATGGAATTTTATAGTTTCGCAAAATGTCATGAAACAATGATATGCACCACACAGGCTGTATGCACAAACACAAGTTGATGATGTCATACCCTCATTTGTCTTTATCGGTTTTGTATGTAAACACAACAAAAAATTCACTTTTCTGCTCTTGGAATGTAAAACATGGCTTGACCTCATGCAGCCTCAGAAGACAGAGACACAAGCTAAAGACAGAAAAAAACTATAACAATCAAAACCAAACAAACAAACAAACCTGAATCACTCATGGGTCTACAGCCTGGTGATAAACACTTTGGTATCATGGAAGTCCTTGTGAGACCTCAGCCTCGGCCTCGGAAGACAGATAAACAGACAAAGATACAACAAAATACAAACAAACAAAACCAACCTGAAGCACTCATGGATCCACAGCCTGGTGATGGACCCCTTGGTGTCGTGGAAGTCCTTGTGCGACCTCAGCAATCCTTGGAACACCTTGGAGATGTCCCTCAGGTTAAACAGGTAATGGATCTTGGCGGGGGTCGGCAGGAACCGCTGGACGACACTCTGGTAGACCTCCAGGGTGGCCTGGGTGATCACGTCTCCGATGGGCTTCACGTCCTCTTCAAAGTCTTGCAGCTTCTGGTTGATCATGGTCCCGAAGATACGCTTGATTTGGGAGTCCTGCAGAATCAAACAGAATGGTCCACATTTTAAGTTCAATTCACTTTTATTCAACCATTTAAAAATCAAATCATGTTATACAAATAAGAAAACATAATAAATGGTTACGATGCCCATAAAAGACAAGGCTAGATAAAACAAGGCACCCAATTTTAGTAATCAGCATACATTTCTATTTGAGAGACCCAAGTCCCGAAGGTGCCGAAGAAACGCTTGATTTGGGAGTCCTGTGCATCAATTAGAATGGTTCATGTTTTTATTGACTAATCAGCATACATTTTCATTTGAGAGACCCAAGCAATCAAGTGATGATGATGGATGATTATTTTACCAGACTGCTAAGGAAATATGTATGTGCTTGTAAGTAAACAACCAGGGGACCGACGGCTATATGTCCTCTCCGAGAGACTTGGTAATGAGGATTATACAATGCCTTACCAAAAGGCACAAGCGCAATGACATGGTTGAGAGACCACTGCTCTATCAAGATATAGTTTTAATTCTCCAGAAATCAAAGTGCTGAAAAGAATGCCTTGTATTGAATGAACGATGATAAAATATCTCCTTCACTAAATAAAAACTAAACATTTCTATGAGCACTTTGTTATATCCTACCCAAAGGACATACAAATTATTGTTACCTCTACAAGCCCCTCCAACTCTGTATGTGCTAAGTTCAATGATTGGCACACTAGTAAGCCTTTCTGGTTTGATCATTGCCACACACAATATGTAATGGCTATAACAAGAATAACACAGTGACAAATACAGGATTTATGCAAATAACCATACACATTTCTGTATTAATAGGCATCTGACACTTCTCTATATTCACCTTCAAGTATATTTGTAGATGGAGTGGAATCATACAGAAAATATTATAAACAACAGAAATCCAAAACTTCACTTCTTGAAGTAAAATGCAGTACAAGACAACTCTTTGGAGTTCCTAATCGAATACTAAAGAGGAATGTTGTACTCACGCTGGGGAATGTCATGTTGATAAGGTTGAATCTGCTTTGGAGTCTCTTGGAGATCACCATACGACCCCCGCCTGGTGGACCCATAGAGACAAGTAGCTGCATGCCCTGTGGATTAGGATGGTAGAAATACAATATAGATTGTGTTATATCATTCTTATATGATTGCAGGGCCGTCAGGGGTAATATTAGAGTGCTTTGAGCACCTTGCATGGTGGATATGTGCGCTATACAAATATCCAATATTGTTATCATTATTAATTTTAAATTCAAACTTGGCCAATGGTTCAGTTAACTACAAATGTCAAAATATAATAGAACGAAAAAAAATTAAGAAAATCAAAAGGGTGTTGGAGAGAACAGACTCTTTCTTCTCAAAATGTTGTATATAGTAGCCTACTGCCTTTTGGCTATATAATAATAATAATAATAGCTCACATTTATAATGCGCCTAATACTACGTTTCTAGGCGCGGAAGACAACTATAATGTAGCTTCAGCAATCTCGAAGTCTGCATGCAGTCTGATGTTAGCGCTTAGAGACTTTGGTGGTAAGCGCTTTATATGCACCGTTTTTATTATTATCATTTTTTATCTATTATTCTACCATTTACACTAGATTGCATTTGGGGATTTATATATCTTACCTTGATAAACTTGGTGGTCTGCTTGAGTCTGTCATACCAGAAGCCGTAGTCCACCCAGAGTTTGATGAGCTCCAGGGGAGGCTGTGAGCCGAAGGTGTCCTTGGCAGGCATGTTGAAGTCATCCAGGAAGGTCACCAGCTTCTTGCCACCGATGGGCACATACACACCTAGATACAAGTGAAGAGGACATCTCATTAATGTCTTGAGAATTAACTCATAGCCTGCCATCAGGCTGCATGCACACTACCGTTACAGTGCTTTGTACATGCTTGCACGCATTTGTAATAGCAGTTAATCAGATTATCTCAAAATAAACTTGGCACAATGGGGATTAGCACTGTGGCATAGTAAGAAAGGGGCTGTAGCATGACGAGACTACGTGTCTCCCCTGTGGCCTGACTCGGGGCCAATCGGGTATTGTACAACTATGGGCGACGTGACCGCAATAGGCCTACGTATTCACGTGCATGAAACATACGCGAAATTGAAGCGTGAGGAGATCTTCGGTCTGTTTCGCGAATGCTAGTGCGCTGACCCAGTTAATCAAGTGCCGTTTACGTGCAGTTGTCCAAAAGAAACCAGTATTTGCCATGCTACAGCCCCTTTAAATGAGCTATGAAAACATCCTAATTTTAATTGGATATTGCTCAAACTTTCACGAAATTGTTTCTCTCATTTTCCTGATTATATTAAAAAACTAATTTAATATCAGGGCGGACTTCCCCTTTAAAGCTGTCCTAGAAATGTGATGCAGCATATGATTTATTTTTGTTTCTGTAATATGACATCTGCATAAAGGAAATAAGACATAAAATCTATTTGCAGTGGAAAAACAAAAATCACTTTGATTCAATACTTGACTGAAGCTAGTGGCTTATGACAATGCACTTATCTCTAATTCTGCGCCTTATTACAGCTATTTTGGCCAGTTTGATTGAAGTGATCATGATCAAATTCTTTAAGGAATTTCTTTATCTTCCTGTAATCATTAACTACACCTTGGTCACGTAAGAAAACTGAAGATAACAGTTTTCTCTCGGAACATAACCACTAAGGATTTAATTTGTATTAAAAAATTGACGGTCAATACAGAGAAGCATGGTGTCTGAAAGCGGCATCCACTGATAAAATGCATGTAAATCAGATTTTTGTTGTTGAATCACTGGACTTCTTCTACAAGAAATGGATGTCTACTGAACACCCAGAAACTCTTCAGGGGATGTTTCACAAAGACTAAAATCGACTTTAATTTGGACTTAAAGCTAAAGACCAGTTATGGTCATGCGATTGCATTGTGAAAGAAACTAGGCTTGAGTCGGTACGGTCGATCACACCGGGACCCGACCGTTGCCGTCGAGTCCCGGTTACGTTTTTTGAGAACCGACGCTCCGAAAAAAATAATATGTAAGAAATTGCAGTTTTGCACACCACTAAAATCAATCCACCTTAAAACTTAAGTATTTAATTGTTACCAATCATATTCTAGCTCATCCTGAATCAATCCGAACTGCTGATATAAATATGGGTTGCAAGGCAGTTCGCCCCATGGGGTTGTTGTTAATTGCCAGTTATAGCTAGCTACTGTACTGGCCGGGTCTCTCGGCAGGATTAATAAATCAGGTTGAAAGAAACATTAATGTTTGAATAATAAAACGGCTTTCTAAAAAGTACTTCTTTACAACATACCGATCGAATAATTTTTAAAAGACAAAATAGATATTTTTTCTTTGATTTTGAACACCGCATGCTTCTTTTAAAAGCTGAAAATTACTTGGTAATCACAAGAAGTTTTGATACGGATAGCTGTTGCAAAGCAAGTTCAGACTAGTCTCGGAAAAATGCGCAGTGCTCCCCTCGTTAGCTGTAATGCGTGCCAGAACGAACCCAAACAAAGACGTGATCGTAACGAGAAAAAAAATCATTAAAAACTACGAGAGCACAATTGGAAAGACAAATACTCAAAATTATCGTAAGCAGATACATATAACTTGGAGCAAGAAAACAATAGTTGTCCAAGAAAAGCCACATAAATAATGATATTTAAGGAGTTACTATAGGTACAATCCTTATCGGAAGGGCCTGCTGCAATATCCGAATTACACGTGTTTAAATTGAACACAAGGCTATACGAGGCAAATACCGCCCTCTACGGTAAAAAGCAGTATAACAAAGGATTCAAGTATTTGCAGCAGGCCCCTTGCGATAAAAATGTACCCAGTTACTCCTCGATTATCACAACTTCTGTGGCATCTCTTGGGCGATTATTGAATTCATTGTCCAAGTTATCTATCTGATTATGGTAATTTTGAGCAGTAGTTGTCTTTCCAATTGTGCTCTCGTAGTTTTTAATGATTTTATTCTCATTACGATCACGTCTTTGTTTGGGTTCGCTCTGGCACGCATTACAGCTAATTACGAGGAGCACTGCGCATTTTTCCGAGACTAGTCTGAACTTGCCTTGCAACAGCTATCCGTATCGAAACTCTTGATTACCAAGTAATTTTCAGCTTTTAAAAAAAAGCATGCGATGTTTAAAATAAGAGATAAATATTTATTTTGTCTTCAAAATATTATATGATCGGTATATTGTACAGAAGAAATTTTTAGAAAGCCGTTTTATTATTCTAACATTCATATTTTTTTACCAGATTTATTCAACCTGCATAAATCAAAATGGCGGCTCGAATGTTGTCTTTCTATTTCTGCCCCAGTTTTTTACTTTTCGAGGCACGAAAATGGCACTAAACATCGCCAATCATGGTTGAAAATAATGTCAAATGGAAGAATATACCGATCTGAGCCGAGGTATGCATGTGTTAATTATTTAATTGATAAAAAAGGTCACTTTTAAGGGACATACTGATGATATGCGCTTTTTATAGAGGCAAGTGGCAAATCCTGCGAGCTGATTTCGGGACACCGGGTCCTGATCGGTACAAGGCCGTCGGGACCCGGTTTATGAAAATCCCGACATGACTCAGGCCTAAAAGAAACATTGTGAAATCGATCAGAAAAGGTTGATCATCTAGCATAGATGTACTGCAAGGTTCTGGAATCATCAAAATGATAAGAAATTTGGCCAAGTCTTCATAAAGTTAGAATCACTGTACACAGAAAGATGTATATAGGACTACACACACGTGCGCCACACGTGCATTTGTATCTCTCAACAATCAAGAGATACACTAATTTACCAAATATATCAATTAGTAGGGGGTTTCCCGTCAACATTTTTATCATCATGTATTATTCAAAACATATTCTTTCACATGATTGGTAATGAGAGCTTCCATTTCATTTTTTGAAATTGGGGCGTTTCCAATACTGGTCTTTACCTTTAACTATGGCAGGACGTTCATGCCACTGTTTGCTCTCACCGTTAACTGGCATTGGTCTCTAAAGGGACATACAAATCACGGTCACAAATCTACAGAATTTACATTTTTTATAATTCATTATTGAAGGAAAATAAAATATTCAAAGATCATAATGGTGAGAGCAAACAGTAGCATGAACGACCTGCCATAGTTAAGTCCAACTTAAAGTTAATCTTAGTCTCTGTGAAACACCCCCCTGGAAACGCTCGCTAGCACCCACCTTTGGTCCTCTTCTCGACCCTGCTCTCAATGATATCCTGGACGTTGTTGGACGTGGTCTGGGAGGACATGTTGATGGTCAGCACACTGTAGGACTGAGGGTCAAGCTTCGAACACACACTCTGGGCCACCGAGGTCTTGCCGGTACCGACCGGACCGACGAGAAGGACCGGGCACTTTCGTGTGACCAAGGCCTGGATGATGAAGTTGTAACGGACCGTGTCGACGGTGGGAACCATGATCTTATAGAAGGGCGAGCTGGGGGATGGAAAGAGGAGGGATGGATACCATAAGACATAACAAAACAAATTGTTGTATTGTCCCTTTGCGACCGACCCCAAAATCTTGAAATCTACGGTCGGCTTAAAAAAAAAAAATTATTAATGTTTTTTAGAAAAAAAATGTATGAAAGCACTCAAAACTGAGAAATGTCAGCCCAAAGAGGAAGTAAAAAAAACAACTAAAGCAAAAAAAAAAAAAAAAAAGATTTCCGACTGACTGACCCATGTTTTGGCTGCTAAAGGGCAATACAATATTTTTATTTTTTACCGTAGGCCTAATTTATCATTCATGAATCCCACTAAATGGTTTTTCCTTTGGCTGAAGAAAGAATGCTTAGTTCTCACATCAGTAACCAACATTATTTTAAGATCCAAAGGATAAAATTGACTATGGACAATCTCAATGGATGATGAAGTTGTAACGGACCGTGTCGACGGTGGGGACCATAATCTTGTAGAAGGGTGAGCTGTGAGAATGGAAAGAGGAGGGATGGATGTCATAATTTATCATTAGTGAATCCCACCAAATGACCCTTCCTTTTGCTGAAGAAAGAATGCTTAGTTCTCACATCAGTAAGCAACATTATATTAAAGCCCCACTGCACTACTCATAGCTTCTTGCACCCTCTATATAGCGAACAATGCCTAATCGGTGCCTGTAGGTCCTCTATGGTCCCCTTTTTCTTATGTTAATTGAGAGCTGATTTGATGAGATAACCACCTGTCCGGTGACCATGCAGGGTGGTCTAATCCCTCATATAAACTAATAAAGATGGCCTTTAAGATCTAGAGGGTAAAAATTGAATATGGACAAGTTATAATTTAGATCAAGTCAACCATACAGAACTGTGTGAGCTTCTTCCCTTTAAATTATTTTGCTTATATAATAGACAAAGTTCTATACACATCCATAAAAGACTGCATCTATCATCCATTGGTGGTACCATGCAGCTAGATAAATTAACAGAAAGAACTCATATATTACATATGTCTTGACCCATTCAACATTTGCTAATGGTGTTACACATGTGCAATCACATTTCATGAATGTTAATTAATAAAGTGACATCCTGAAACCATAACTGATAACATCTTTGTAGTCTTATCTGCTAAGCTGTCACTGATTCATTCTATTTTGGTGCAATCTTAATCTGAATCGGTACAACTCAACACTTCGTGTTCGTAATAGCGCGCAAAATCTTTGACCGCTCTGACCTCATGACGTCACACGTCATGGCAACAGGACCTCTCAAAAAAGGGGGTGCTACGATAGACCGCGCTATCTCACTGCGGTGTGTGGATCCGGCAAATGCCGATGGGCGGACCGTGGGTCGCGCTACGATAGCGCGATCCACGGTCCGCCCACGGTCCCCCCTCGCGGTGTGAATACGCCCACTGTGTCCCTAAGGATGTTGGCTCCACAAACATATTTTCCTAACTTGTGCAATGCCGTATGTGCCTTCTGGAAGGAGCTGTCTACTAGGATGTCACTTTTCCATCTCTTTCTTGCTTATTTGTTCCAACAACAGTCTCCATGTGCAAGCGTTTAGCGAAGCGGACGCTGTTCATTCTGGAAACATGACGTGTATAACCAAGGTATACAGCTAGAAATCCAGATAAATCAACTCACGTGTTTGGATATCTCCAGCCACTCCTGAGCTTGTCCTCCCAATGAGACCAGCTCTTTCCCTTAGGGTCCACGTAGTACTCATACACGGTATCCTTGTTGGGGAAGGTGCCTTCGATCTCGCGGATGTAGTTGTCCAGCTTCTTGCGTCCGTCCTCGTCGACGGTGCAGCCAACAGACCAGATAAGACAGAACAGGAACCAGAGCTCTATCATACGCTCGTAGTTGTCCTTGTCAGCTGGATTGACCTGAAGTGTCAAAGTTCAAAGGGTATAGGTTAATAATTTGAAAAAGTTTACCAATGTGGGTTGTGGGTTTGATCCCTGACACGGCACTAATGTCTTTTGGCAAGGCATTACTTTACACTTGCCACTCCATACCCAGGAGAGAAATAGGGACATGGTAGGATGCAGAAAGCTTATGTGTTAGTAATTACCAAAGGCCATCACGTGGTAGGAAGACTCCCCAGGGAGGGGAGATGGTGCACATTGTGCGTGAATGAATGAATCCAATGAACGGGGCAATAATATCTGTAAAGCGCTTAGAGACGTTATTTTGGATTAAGCGCTACATAAATTCAGAGTATTATTATTATTATTACCATTTCAAAGATTCAAGATTTCAAATTTATTCATGTTTCCAACAAAACATTACAAATCAATTATAAGCATTTAAAACAAATTTAAGAAATACATGTTGGAAACAGAGGGGTCCACTAAAAAGCAATGCTTGTATTTTTTGGCTTACCCCGTTCTCTTCAGTGGCCAAAGCCGAGTAGAGGTTGCAGAAGGAAGCCACTCCGTTAAGCTCCTGGATGGTGACCAGCTCCTTGCAGTTGTGACGTTTGAAGTCCTGTATCTTCATCAGGTACTTGTCGATCAGGTGCTGAATGATGTCTTGTTGTTGCTATTGAAGAGGAATGGTAGCAAACGTGTGTGGATTAACACAATAATAACATTATAAATGAATTATATTTTAACAGCGGCTGATAAAATTTCTACATTTCATTTATTCAATCCCGGCTGATAAAATTTCTACATTTCATTTATTCATTCATTTATTGCAACCATGAGTTGGATTTCATACAATACTGAAAAAAGGCAGGCATTAAAATGGTTAACAATATAGTAATATATATATATATATATGTATACTTTGTACAATAAAACTGTATAAATTGACACTATAAATACATAGATATGAAAAGAAAAAGAAAAAGAAACACTCAAGAGCAATAGCATTTAAACATAATTATAAGGTACATGGGACTTCACAGGAGCAATAATCATATATCAACTGAAATCAACGTATTGTTCAACAATTAAAATTAAGAAAGATTTTGAAAGAAAGAGAAAGACAGTAAACCCAAATGGAGGCTTTGATCAGTGAACTTTTACAAAGATTTTTTTCTTCAACATACAATGAAAAATGCTCATGCTAAATAAAAGATTTGTAATCCTTGAAACTTTCTCGACATGTTATATCAGTAATTAACACTTTGAAGCACACAAAAAATAAAAAAAAAAAAAAAAAAAATCCCATCTATGCCGACAGAGATTTCATTTTAACAGCATTGATTGATATTCTTACACTTATTTTAAATCAAAGACTAGTGTTATGATGCATATAAAAAAAAACTATCCCATAAAGAAAACTACCCCCCAATTATTACCTCATGAATACTATCCACTCAGATATATAATCTTGTCTTAGGGGGAACGACGTCGTTCAAAAGATAAAACGAAACAGCTAAGGCCTGTCTCATTCGCTCGAGTTTGCCAAATAACCCGCTATTTTAACTATCCTGATCGCAAATTAACCAGTTAATTTACGTCTTAATCAGCCCGCAGTTGCAATTGTCGGGTATATTTGGTCGAAAAATATAGTGAGAAATATTTGTCTCGTTTCCAAAATTTGCGTCCGTCCGAGCTAGTTTGTGATGAGCGTATGGGTCTGATGAAGAAGCAATTTCGAGCTTCGGGATAATATCCCGAGTCTGAGAAAAGCGGATTATTTGGCAAACTCAAGCTGATGAAAACAGGCCTCTAGAGAATTGAGATGAACTGGTTCCCTACCTTGTCCTTGATCTTAGAGAGCCATGAGGTCACGTAAGATTGATAGCCGAGGTCAGCGTAGTCAGTGTACACCATACCGCAACGGCTTACAGTAGCAGGAGACGCCACTGCTAAATCTTCAGTCTCAAACAGCAGGGTCACCTGATACACAAACAGAATAAAAATATTACATAATTATGTAACTGGTGGAAAATTTAAACACAATTTCTACTTTTCCTTTTAATAGCTCATATTCTGTCTAACTAATTCTGTAAAATCAGCTTTTCAGACATTTTATATACTCTGCAAATGACAATAGCTCGTCCAAAGTCACTTTGATACAGAGTTAATTTGGCCCTTTCCTCCGCCTAAGGGCTCACCATGCATCCTTCATTTGATTTTACTATTAATACAACCATTCGAGGTTATGAGTGTAAGCCACAAATATGGTTTAAATAATTGAAATTTCTCCCAGGAAGCATTACATTTACATTCAAGATTATTAGAATTTTACATGTTTAAATGTCCATATGAAATTCTATTGTATTTTGATCCAAATTAGGACTACATTTGGACCATCTCCTGTGCAGTGGGCTTTGCAATACATCTGTCATTTCACTCTGCTGGCAGAGAAAGTGGCACTGCTTGAAGACCCTATCCAATGAACATACCACTTTATATCAATAGAAAGCTGAATGGATGTAGAATACAAACATAAAGGATTAAAAATATTTTCCCTTTCAGTATTGCACAAAATCAGATTAAAACCTCATTTTTGTCCCCCTTCCAAATTAAGGGTCAACATTGATCAGATTCACCATAGTTACGGTGACAAAACATGTAGAACCAATCAGCTTGCCTGCAAAGCTGAGGCGATGAGCTGTGCTTCTTAATTAATGCAAAGTCATTATATATGCACACTCCACATGAGATGATACCATCAAGTTGATATCTAGTGTTTAGCTCGACAAATTGCGATTTTCAAAGCTTTAGATTTCGATTTGTCAGAGAGCTGTTTATCATCTGACAGATACGATAAACCTAGATCCTTACGGTACTTCTATCACTTCACTGTAACAGAAATACTATAAATATTATAAATATTCCCTTTGCTATAAGACACTACATGGATAGTTTTCCACATACCTGATCAGGCATAGCGATACGTTCACCGTTGATGAGAGTCAAGACCTTGTTGTCGTCCATAACGGAGTTCATGCTTTCAATCCACAGGGTGTCGACGGGTGCGTCAAAGAGTAGCCATTTCTCATCGGGCTTCTCATCTGGGTGAGTCAGAGAAAGTCAAAGAAAGAGAAGGGACTATTTAAAGGGAATCAAAACCTTCATACTAAGTTACATTTGGATGATGTTTGAAGGTTTGCATGGTGGTATGAATAATCACGGAAGAGGTTTACGGTACACCATGTGTAAAGTCCTCGAGGGACTGAGGAAAGTAGATAGAGAATAGAGGTGAGATGAAAGGCGAGGAAGTGGAGGTTAGAAGGAAGAGTATCTTTCGGAAGTGAGTTTAGTCCTGAAAAGGACTGTAACCCAGAAAGTTTGGGCAGGACGAGAGGTTTGAGTAGAAGACTGGATTGAGTTGGAGAGTTGAGTAGGCGAGTAGAATTGCAGAGCAGGAGCAGGAGAGTAGACTCGACGTTTCGGACAGGTTGACTGTCCGTCTTCAGTCCTGAAGACGGACAGTCAACCTGTCCGAAACGTCGAGTCTACTCTCCTGCTCCTGCTCTGCAATTCTACTCGCCTACTCAACTCTCCAACTCAATCCAGTCTTCTACTCAAACCTCTCATCCTGCCCAAACTTTCTGGGTTACAGTCCTTTTCAGGACTAAACTCACTTCCGAAAGATACTCTTCCTTCTAACCTCCACTTCCTCGCCTTTCATCTCACCTCTATTCTCTATCTACTTTCCTCAGTCCCTCGAGGACTTTACACATGGTGTACCGTAAACCTCTTCCGTGATTAAGTTACATTTATTGTAAAGTTTAAGATATTTGAAAAATATCAGTGAAAATTTGAACAAAATCGGGCAAGGAATAAGGAAGTTAGAGCTTTTTGAAATGACTAGTCATTAGAGGGCGGTATTCAATTTTTGGTTCCCTTTAATAAAGTATGTATGACTGATTAGGATTGTTTAAATAGTACCCTTTGGTAAAACCCCAAATGTTTACATTTTCAGTATCCCTTTATTTACATGGCACAAAAAATGTTTTTAAAAAAATTATCTTCATAATCATCATCATTACTATCGCCGTCATGGTCATAATCATCAGAACCACCATGCTCTTCCTCATTGTAATCATCATCATCATCATTACCATAATTTTCAGCAAATGTCAATATTTTAAACATAATTATTTTGTTAATACTGTCATGGTTGTTTTCATCATCAACATCATTGTTACTTTATCATCACACGATCATCATCTGCAACATTACAGCCAAATTTATAATCATCATCATCATCATCATTTCCCACACCACCATCACCATCCCCATGATAATAATAATAATCATATCAGTCACATATGTATTCTACCTAATACTACGCCTCTAAGTGCTTTACATAGTAATTATCATTACCCCGGTCATTTGATTCAATTGCTAACGCAACGTTAGTGCACACGCTCCGCTTCCTGGGGAGTATTCTGGCCAGCTAGTGCCATTTTACAAGTGCTCACATATGCCAATCCAATATCCTAGACACTTACCGGCACAAGTTTGTCTCATAACCATTATCATTATCATTACCCCGGTCATTTGATTCAATTGCTAACGCAATGTTAGTGCACACGCTCCGCTTCCTGGGGAGTATTCCGGCCAGGTTCCATTTTACAAGTGCTCACATATGCCAATCCACTATCCTAGACACTTACCAGCACAAGTTTGTCTCATAACGTTAGACAGGACCCCGTCAGTCCATTCATTTGTGTTGAGATCAAACTCTCCGTACAACTCTCCTAGAGACAGCGCTTTAGGGTTGATGGGGAACTCCTACAAACAAAAACAAAAGGAGTCGATGGTCAGTCATTGGATTTTTAAAATCTAGCAAACACTTCCAACAAACAGTACCACTCCCAGTTCTTTCACTCCTCTCTCTTCCAACAATTTCTGCAGACTGTCCATCCAAAGTATCCTCCTTCTTCCCGCAATTTTCCCCGTCAAAGCAAGATTCTCTAGGCCTTCTTTACATGTAATGTGACCCATGAACTTCAACTGCCAAATCAACAGCTCACGTATCATTTTCCTTTGCACTCGTGTAAGAACTTCCTCATTACTAACTTTGTCAGTCCAGGGGATTTTCATCATTCTTCTTCAGTGCAAAACAATAAAACAGCAGAGTATTGAGTAAAGAAAGATAAAAATGTGAGGGTTGTAGTCTAGACCCTATGTTAAAACTACCAAAATCCATCGTATATGAGAAATTAAATTGTTCCTAGTCTATATTTCATAAAACAAAACGCCTGGTTGAGCATCGTTTCAAAAGAAAACTTGATAAAGAATCAGGGTCCAGCTATAGTCTGAACGCCATATCAAACAAAAATCGTATAACTGGGTGGGCCTTGTGAGTGCGCACTGTTGATTAGTCAGCTGTCATGTCCATTGACATCTTCACATTTAGTTTTCGTCATTTCTTTAAATAATGTTTTTTTTCTAGTATTAACGCTCCTTTCGCTATACAATGATTCTTTGAACGTTTTCTTTATACAAGTTTCGTATAACTTTTCTGTAGTCTGAACATGCTATAATATGTAGTTTTGATGCGCAATTAGTGATGGTTTAATTATGCAGGCATACAAAGCAAGCTTTTGTGAGTTTGTTTATATTTTGCTGATTAAAATACCCTATCTACTCCATGAAAAACTATCAATAATCAATTTAAAACCTATATTTATTGACATGCTATTCTTTTACCGGAGTGTTATTCTGAAAATCAATGAGTGCAATTCCTGACTGACCTAGAGGTTTAAAACTATAACAGCAGCATCAGCTAAATCCAGGATTTATTTGAGAATCTGAGTCAAAGATACCCAATCCCTTTAATGTATTCCGTACCTTGACAAGATTGTAGGTGTCATCGCCTTCTTTCTTCAGCCTGGACAGCGTCGACTGGAGGATACGCCACGACGTCGTCTTCCCGCTGTTGGTCTTACCGACGATCATGACGGAGTGACGGGAATTCTTGGTCTCGTAAAGCTGTATGACCTTGAGGACGGATGATGGGAGGGGCTGAAGGCCAGCGTTGACCAGCTCTGACTCGATCACCGTTTTCATCTGGTATTGAGAAAGAAAAAGATAATTATAACGAGAAAGAAGATGAGTTGATAAAGTGCATAACTAATAGACGGTGCAATCTCTCTTTGGGATTAACAATACAACTAAAACAAAGGCACCTACGTTACAAAGTGCTATTATTACTCAGCTGCTCTAAGGTGCTCAACGCATTCAAGGAATAAATTCATTTCATGTTCTACACTTGGGTGGTAAATGTGGATTGATGTCTAGATCTTGCCCTAATCTCTACATATTCCTTCATCATTCATGAAATGGAGTACACATAACAAAACCACCTACACGCCAATAGCCCGAGTTCCCAAATGACATTAAATCTATACCGTGATCTAAACCGTAGGTTAAACATCCACGATGGACTGAATTAGCATATATAAGCATGTAATCGTTAGAGTCTTATTGGCCACTGGACATGAGAACAAGCGCATACTACGCTTGTGGAGGTTTAGACCATCGATTCAGATAAACCTCCTTTGAATTTGGGCCAACGAGTTCTCTTTTCACGTCTTGGTTTAATCTGAACGTACCTTTCCGTAGTCGATCACCGGAGCATCGATGCCAGGGAAGAGATCAGAAACAATACCGTTGAAGAGAGGCAGATCATTGGTGGTCATTTTGGGAACGTTCATGTCTTTCATGGCCAACAAAAGCACCTAGACGGGAAACCAAACAAATAAATGAGTGTTTACAGAGATTTCATTTATGGAAAGTCAAATCTAACTTTTTGCAGAGATCAGTACATCATAGTTAACCAGTTATATGGGATACTATCCCTACTGATTTTCATACTTGCTTTATAACTATATCTGCTTTTAAAAGAAAACATAAAGATCATCTCATACTTGAATATCAATGATTTATATCAGTCGCAAATATTTTGATTATTTTATCTATAGATTTTTGATACTGTACTTGATTTTTCTGTTGTGTTTGCTATATGTTTAAAGTAAAACTGTAAATATTTAACTGCAAATTATTAACATTTTTCTTTGTGGGAATTTAGCCCCACAAGGCATTTAAGGCTTTATTCTAATTCTCTCTTTTCATTTTCCAATTTTTTTTTATTTGTGTATTTGCAAAGAAATGATTAATGTGTATATATGTATATTTTTCTGCTTTTTATATGAGAACGAAATAAAATAAATCAAAGACGAAAGAAATGACAATTATTTCAAGTTATCTTCTTATTAAACGGCATATCTACAGGCCTTAAATTTCGTCATTTTTAGGGCAAGGCCAGTTTGGCCTTAAAGTACCTCATATTTTTAAGGGCACCAAGGCCACTACAAAGGGCACCAAGGCCAAAATATTTTTACAAAAAGGGCATCGAGGCCAAAAAAAATTGATTCTATTTTTGTTAGATGTCATGTGTATTTTATAATGAAACTTGTGCAGGATCAATTTCCCACGACTTTTAGCACCAGCTTCTTCACAGAATGTATAGAGGTCTACGGTGCATACAAACAACGGCGGCGGCCCCCGCAAGCCTTAGATTAAGCAGCCAGGAGCAAGGGGCAATTTATTTTTCTAAAGTTGCCCCTTGCCCACAGGAATTTACCAGAGCAAGGGGCAATTCCCTAAGAACCAGGGGCAATTTTCCAAAAACAGATAGACTAGGCCCCTAATCTAATTATAAGTTCAAAGATACAATGTTAATTTCATAATGTGAATAGAACGATCAATTTAATAACTTTTTAATCTTAACAATATCAACAGGAAAGATTCATTAAGAACATCAAACTTGCATATTCTAAAGTAACTAAAAATATTGATGAGCAAATGAATAAATAAATTGTAAATTTCACAAACATCGAAAGTCAAAAGGAATTTACCGGGTATCCCAAATCGAAATCGCACCTCACACACAAACCTTCTGCCACACTCTCGGTAGCTGGTAGTACGAGCAAATTTGAAGAAATTATCTTTTTAATTGTTGTATAACCAACCCAGGGAAAAAATTAAGTTTTTCATTTTGGGGGCTCCATTTCAATTTTTTTGGAAATTTTGGGGGGCTTTTTTTTCCATTTCAGGGGCTCTTTTTTCTGGGGCTACTTTTTCATTAATTCATAAAAGGATAGGCCAAGGGGGTCTACAGTTTGTTGAGATTTGTTTAGTAGGCTAAGGTTTCGGGCTTCCTGCTTCATAATTGCCTTTTTCTAGTTCAATAACTAAGTTTTCATGCATTGATTTGATGCAAGAACTGTGACATAATAGACCCTAGATTGTGATTATTTCTGGCCATGAATTTCGATAATCATTTTTCAAAGTAAAATTTTCACAAGAAAATCAGACAGTCGTTTAAAAACTTAGACATTAGTAATACTTTTACTAATTCTAAGCTCAGGTTTCGTACATCTGTTCATGAAACTATATTGAAATCGCGGCAATAATGATGCAAACCAACAGATAGCAATATCAAAGTGTCAAAACTCTTTGACACGAGCTCAGCTCAGCTCAACTCACACACTGCACAGCGCGGAGCGTAACTCCAGGAAGCTCCAACACCAGCGCCGCAGGCGTGCGCCTGCGGTGCCGGTGATGGAGCCTCCTAGAGGTAACTGCAGCGCAGCGTCAGTCATGGTGATTTTGTCAGATTTTCTTTACTTTGAAGAACTGATTATCAAAATTACGTAAACATGGCGTTGTTGGAAAATAATCGCAAAATAGGCTTTAATTTCATACCTCTATTCATGGAAACTTTATAAAATTGCGGCGTTCATGATGGAAATTGATTTCAGTTTAGCGATTAGTGGTCTCCCAATAAACAAAACACTAAAAAGTAACCTCTTTTGGGAGTGTATTGTAAGTGATTTTAAAGTATGGTGCCTTTTCAACTAAATTTAAACGTTATCGACACGTGCTTTCATTTAAACAAAAAAGGTACTCCTGGTCACGTTTTCATCTAACCTAAAAACCACCAATTTATCACGCGACTGGAGTAACGTGATTCCACTTACCACTGTAAATCACGTGTTTATGACCAAATAACCACTTGACCAAGCAACAAGTTTTTTGTCCGTTAACCGATGGTGGTGATAAATAAGTAATTATTTGGTCTTGTAAGCACCTTAATCGATTGGTTTTACAGGTTATCCAAGGTTGATGGTAATAATCACGTTACTTACACCGGCTAATCGTCTTATTGTTCTGTCCGTGAATCTCTGGTTATATTAAATTAGTAATTCTGAGGTGTCTTACACACCTCTTTAAATGGTTTCAAAGTTACCATAACTTTCTTGGTTATGATCACGTAGCTAAAACTGATTACTAATCTAAGCTGTGAATCCGTGATATTTAGGTGTGAAAAATTAGTAATTATTAGGTGTCTTAAAACACCTATTTAAATAGTAGTCATAGTTGCCAGCAGTTCCGCGGTGATGATCTCGTGACTCAAACGGATTATTAATCTAAGCTGGGCATAAGTGACTTTTAGGTGTGAAAAATTAGTAATTATTAGGTGTCTTAAAACACCTTTTTAAATGGTTTCAAAGTTACCATAACTTTATTGGTGATGATCACGTAGCTAAAACTGATTACTAATCTAAGCTGTGAATTTGTGATATTTAGGTGTGAAAAATTAGTGATTATTAGGTGTCTTAAAACACCTATGTAAATGGTAGTCAAAGTTGCCAGCAGTTCCGCGGTGATGATCTCGTGACTCAAACGGATTATTAATCTAAGCTGGGTATTCCGTGATTTCCAGGTGTGAAAAATGAGTTATTCGTGGGTGTCTTGATGGTTTCACAGTTACCATTTAAGTTCCGTGGTGATAATCCCGTGTCTGTTGGCATTTTTTTTTTCACCAGTTGATAACTGACTGTTGGCATCTTTTCATTGCACCAGTTGATAACCGGTCTGTATGCATATTTCCAGTTGCACTAGTTGATGACTGCTGACTGACTGTAGGCATGTTTCCAGTTGACCAGCTGACAAAAATTAATTTGCATATTGAATATGGGGTGCGTGCAGATCTATGTTTTTTAAACAGTTTATCTGAATTTACAGCATATTTCTTAATTACTGATGATTTAGTTAAATGCAATTCATTTCGAAAATACTACAAATATAAATTACCAGTTATGAGGACATTTCGCTACTTCGTATAAATTACATTTAATTAAACATGAATAAGGAAAACATTAACTAGAACTAAAATCATTTCAATAAAATACAAGTATATGAAAAAAATTCGATTAATTAATTATGTAAGTCTACTTATTACCAATGCCTTTACATTGGAAATACAGACGTACCAGTATTGAAGTGTTGTTGCCGTTCAACTGGTTGGAAGTTTTACCAAATGGTTCTAATGGCTCAGCTAGACCAGTTGAATTCTAACTGGTCTGGATCAACTGGATCATTTAGCCCATTTCAATTTCCGGGGTTACCAGTTGGCATTAACTGGTTCATCAACTGGACCAGTTGCAACTAGCTTTCTCCTCTGGGATGTTTGCAACCACACCCCCCCCCCACCCCTCTAATCCCAAACTGCTTCCGGCGCGCCTGGACGTAATTATGGAAGATCCAAAACACGATGTTCAGAAACGAGATGAGAACGTCATTAATTTGGTTTATTTATTGTGTAACATTTGCGTAATTATCGGGTTGAACGCGGGTTACAGTAATATATTTCCTCTTCGACGTAATATTCACGTGAATTTCATGCAGATATTTTGACTAAAACAATCACTAACGCTTCACGTGTTTTTGTGACGCGATAATTTCGTTTATGAAGATGTAATTTCATAACCCAAAAAACATGGGAGTATTAGGTTTCCAAACCATGGTCTCCAAGGTAGGGATAATCACGTTATTATAATGGTGATATTGCAGTGACAATTGCGTGATTTAGTGTACGTGTGTTTTAAGTGACCTAGTGCAATAAACGTATTAACACATTTACGTAAATGTCCGGTGTTTGAAGAACGTAACTCTCCTCAAGTCGATACCTTGATATTGACGTGATTTTCACGTGATTTTGTTTATTGGGCTAGGTTCAGCTAATATTGATCCACCAAAACAAAATCGACCGCGAAAAACTCGACCCCTACTTGATCTCGCAACTGTGAAAATGTACGTGTGGCATACTTGCGTGCGACATGGTAAGCCAGGTAAGGTATGGAATATGGTTCAATTTTTTTTTTACAACCGATTTTTTGTGTATACAATTTTACACGGAGATTCAGCAGTACGAAGCTAGTAGAGAGCTCGTGGGCAGCAAACTGTTCGCGGTTCTAATAATTTATGGGCGCATTTTCACGGAAAACACTTGCGCCTTGCCATCTAGTTTTAGATGATTATGGGCGCAATTGGTGGTTTTATGAGCGCAAATTTCGAGAAAGGGGAACATCCAGTTGGAAAAAAAGGCACGTCGGCCAGTTTGAAAAAAAGGGCACAGCCTTTTTGGCCGTGAATTTATCTTTTTTGGGGAGGGCACCACGGCCAGTCATAGGGGCATCGACGGCCTGGCCGTCGATGGCAGTCGATTAATTTAAGGCCTGTATCTATATGTATGTAAGTTCTGCTGGCAAGATCGTTGCTCTTTAATAAATTTGGTTTTTGATCTCTTTGTTCTTACAACATAAATATTAACTGCATACCATACCTCTTCATCCGGGACATTGGGGAACCCCCTCTTCTTCCTGCCAGCGTAGCGCAGCACGGAGGTGAGAGCACGTAGACCAAAGTCATAATGGTCCTGCTTTGACAGCTGCTGCACGGCCAGCGAGTACAGAGTGTGGACTTTCTTGGCCAGTACCTGTGAGATGAGACGAGCAGTATTTCATTATAAACATCAATGCTATTAAACAACAACAAAAAGTAAGCACTATTGAAGTATGCAACTCTAGAAAGAAACCTTGTCTTTTCGTCTTCCCCAGTATCATATCTGCGCATGCACTGACCTGCGCAGTGTGGAAGGAAGGTTAATTGCCATCTGCTTTCGAACATCATATTTGATATACAGTAGGCTTGCGGGTGCACCATGTGAGAGAGAGAGAGGGTTGAGGAGTCCTACATCATATTTGATGTAGAGTCAATTGGTTGAAAATCAAGTTCAGTCTATTTTGGAGTTGTGTATTATTGCAACTTCCTATTTCAAGCGGCCATGTGTACTGTACATCATTAGCACTTCTTTCACAGGCTCATTTATATACTTCACTTCAGAACAACAAGGGCCAGTAATATGTCAGAAAAATGTTTTACTGGTAAGACATACATGCCAACATTTGAAAATCAGAAATCTGTACACTATGTGCGCGAAGCGCACATCACGAGCACGAAGCGCGAAGTCCTTTTAGCCGGGGTCCAGGGCCCGCTTTAGGGCCCTGGAAGCTCTGGGTTTCCAGATGCTCTCTGGTGCAATCTGAGCCTATTTTAGGGACCATTTCCCCTAAAATTCAACCCAAGTTTATGGGTAATTTTTGTGTCATACCAAACAAAAAAGTGATTGAAGTGAATTCCACATTTTGATTTATCCTTGGCAGAGGCAGAGCAGATAATAGACATAGATTTAATTAGCCACTCATGCAGAGTGATGCATTTAAGTCTAGTTACTTTTTAAATAATTATACATGACATAGATCTATGCATAAAATGAGACTGGCAATAATGGTATTCAACTTTCCAGACAACAGTCAACAATCCAAAATTATTGTAACTCATTGAGCTACATGTAAATGAGGTTGTCAAAATCAATGTCAGCAGAACAAGACTCCACCACTGATCTTTAGATCTTGCCGACAATAAATGCAGTATACATTATCAGAGATGCCAACCCTATATGATGGCTGTCAGTAACATTTACCATATTTGTCCGTAACACATGGGGGTCTTTCCGGAACGCAAGACACCGCAGCATAATTTTCGCGCAAAACGTACACAAACACCCAATCACTCTTACTGCATTTCGAACCTACCATTTTTAAGTCCAAAATAAAGATGTGCATAAAAACGTTTTTAAAAATCTGTTTCCAGTCAAAGGATCTCCTCCTTGGGTACTCGCTCTTTTGAGTGAATCCATGATAATATTCAGGAAGAAAACACCTCGTTCAAGCGTCGAATGGCAAATTCGAATCCACAGTCAAACGGCAGAACTCGTATCCTACACACGCACACGTACACTCACGATCACCAGTACCACAGACACTCCAGCCCAGGCCGCTAGGCCCGGCGTTCATGAACAACAACACACCGTATATCGCACTTGCAATGTGCCCACTGAATCACCGAAGTCTTCGCTACTATACTTTGAATGGGTATTGCGGGCGCCGCGCGCACGATCATCTACCACCATGCTCCCCCCAAAATGCACGACCGCACACTAGTATCAAAACAGTAATAACGGCGGCCGTGTTGTTTCGGAATTAAACAAGATGGCGGCGGACGGACCATGTGCGTGAAAGTGCCTATCCAGTGTAGTCAATGCTATGTATGGAAAGCCAAATTCCCCAAAATCGGAACGTTCCGTTTTTTAGGGCTATAAAAACTTCAAAAACGGAACAGTTCCGTTAAAATCGGAACGGTTGGCATGTCTGGTAAGAACGGGCAAGTAAGATCTTTGCTCTTTAATGAGAAAAGATTTGTTGGGGTTTACTTGTACATGTTTCTATATGATTCCACGGTTTATATCGTGTTTTTTTTAAAAGATGAAAAGTCGTATTTTCAAGAGCCAAAATCATATTTCGTTGGTTGGCATCTCTGTAAGTGCCTTTAAAAAAACGTCTCTAACACAAAGTGAAAACCATTTTTAATGTAAATAAATGGCAAGAAGAAAATATATATCTATCTCGCCCTGGTATTACCGAACCCTTCACCAAAGAGGATGATTTCAGCAATCATAGCAGAGTCGGGAACGACCATAGAGATAGGTCTGAACATGGATTTTTATCCCTGGACACCGACAAGCTCGAAAGCTTTTAGTAAGGCCTCGAAACCCATTGTTTTTTCGAGCAAATGTGTAGTCCATGACTACTGGAGGAGCGGGCGCCTCTGAATGTTTGAAACAAATAAATGGCGCCTTACAAGTCCCATTCACATTCACCGACGGTAAATGCCTTTAAAAAAAACTACACAAAATGAAAACTATTTAAAATGAAAGGGATGAAGTAAATATATATCTATCTTACCCTGGTATTATTGAACCCTTCACCAAAGAGGATGATTTCAGCAATCATAGCAGAGTCAGGAACGACCATAGAGATAGGTCTGAACATGGATTTGAGATTGTCTGGCAACTCAGAACGTCCAGCGTATCCTGAGAATGAAGAGGAAACAAACGATAAAGAGAAGGGTGGAAGGGGGTGGGGCAGAAAAGCACAAAGAGGAAAATAAATCTGTGAAAAAAGCTGCGTTTTCTATTTGCAGTTTAGGGAAATGCACTTTAAATTTATTGAAGATATAATCACATGGAGGTAAATTTTCTTTCTTACTGCAGTAGGCAATACAAATTTAGCTTACAACTCTTATTACATCAGTTTTCCTACAATTCAAATTAGATTTATGCAAAATTCAATCAAAGAGCAGCACTGAAAAAGACATACGTGAACATAGGCAGAAGCGAATGAGTTAGAAATCTTAAACTCAACATAAACCGTTTAAGCTAATGGAAAAACACTATGGCCTGAATTCACAACGGAGCTCTGACTGTGTCAGGCTAATTTTGCACTCATTTTAGACCATGGGTTATGTAAATGAAGATTTAAACCATGGGTTAAGTTCAAACCTCCTTCGTGAATTTGGGCCTTAATTAAATAACAATCATTGTTTGTGCTTTATTCTGATAAGTGACGGATAAATAGATTCTGTATGTCTCTATTTAATTTTATTATTTGATCTCGTACCAATCACAGGTTGGTTTCCAATATTAAATAAATAATATTTTCCAAAACATTTGACCCTTCAACTCACCTGGGTTCATGGTGATGAAGATACCACAGGACCAGACCAGGTTGATCTCCCGCCCCTCAAAGACGAAGCGGGAGGATCCCGCAGCTAGGGCAGAGAGGATGGAGAGAATCTGCTGGGCCACCACGGACAATACCTCAATGTTGATACGGTTGAACTCATCAAAGCAACCCCAGGCACCAGTCTGTATAACAGAGAATTGATTGGTTTGTTTGTTTTACCTGGCTGCTAAAGTAAGCATGTGCGTGCTTGTAAGTAAGCAACCAGGGGATTGACGGCTTTAAGTCCTCTCCGAGGAACTTGGTGATTAATGAGGGATAATGCCTTACCAAAGGGCACTAGCGCATCGGTTAGTTTTCGAACCCGGGACCTCCAAGTTACAAGACCACTGCTCTATACCACTAAGCCATCACGTTTCCATGAATGCAGATCGCAACATTCTATGACCACTCTATATAATGTGTAATTCACTCTTAATGAACAGAAAATGGAATGGAATATCCATGAACATCCCCAACTATATGAACTTAATTAAAAATGTCAACATCAAGTTGGGCCAATTCGTCAGCAAAAAGTTTGAATGACTAAATATTTAAATTTGTAAGTACTGTCTTTGTCATGGTATCATTTTAACATAGAGTTACTGATCTTTTGACTTTTATCATATGGTTCTTACCTGAGCTAAACCAGAGAACATCCGTCCCATAGACTTGAAATCCAGACCCTCTGAACAATTGACCACAATGACATAGTTGCCCAGGGCCTTGCCCAGATCTTTGACGGTCTCGGTCTTGCCCGTACCGGCCGGTCCCTTGGGGCTACCGCCACGGTGGAGATGCAGAGCAGTAGTCAGGGTCATGTAACACCTGAAAAGAAGCAAGAGAAGATAAGAAGATGAGTTTGTTTTGTAGCAAAATTGTAACTCAATACAGTTTAGTTAAGTCAAACATTTTGGTTCAGTCCAAGTTCAGTAAGTTCATTTCATATCAGTATGTATCGGTTCAGTTCAGACTGATTCAGTCTAATTTAATTAAGTTTATCTCTGTTTAGTCATTCAGTTTGGTTTGATTAAGTTCAGTTCAGTGAAGGTCCGTTCAACTCAGTCCAATCATTCAATTAACTTCAGTTCATATAATTTTAGTTTGGTTCATTGTGATTCAATCCATTAGGTTTTGTCATCTAATTCAGATCAGAATACTTTAGTTCATTCCGCTTTCCAGCTCAGATCAGGTTAATTCAATTAAATGCAGGTCAGTTTATGTCAGTTCTTGACAGATCATGCAGGTCAGGTCATTTTCATTTAAACTCATTCAGTAAATTGGGACAGCTCAGGCCAGCTCGTGGTCAGCTAAGATCATTTCATTTCTGCTCAGTTATGTTGCTTCAGTTTTAAGTTCAGTTCAGTTCAGCTCACTTCAGTTCAGTTCAGTTCAGTTTGGTTAGTTCAGTTCACTTTGGATCAATTCAATTCAGTTCAGTTCACTTCACCCATTCACTTCAAACCTACCTGTCAGTCAATGGAGTGATAACCAGACGTCCGGAGTTGCCCAGGTACTCATATCCATACTGGAACTGAGTGTTAGTCTGCCTCACCACGCAGTCATCGATCTCCTTGTCCCAATAGACCCGGAGCTGCATCAGCCATTCAAAGGCCGTCACGTCGTTCACACTGGCCTTGATCAGCTTCTCAATCACGTCCCTGGCGTGGACCTCAATGGTAACCAGGGCCACCACCTTGGCACGTACCATCTTGGGCAGGTTGCCCCGGATCATCTCTGAGAACTTGTTCAGCATGGAGATCTGGAAGGAGGAATTACAAAAAAGGATTAATGGTAATGATGATAATAATAGCTACATCTACATCAATGAATGTCTCTTAGTGCAAAGATAAAACTGTCTACATACAGACAGAAACAGAGAAAACCATGTAGGATTGGTGGAAATTAACACTGAAATAGAATTCGAAATTAATTACCCATGACTAAAATCACACACATTCTTACATACTTATGCAGTTGACATATACAATAGAAAAAGAATGATGATAAGAGGCTTGAAGAGATTAGGGCCCAGTTGCATAAAACGTAGCGTTGATGGTACCTTTGCCATTATTGATAACTTCCATGGCAACCTTGATAAGATCAGCTGTTGGGTGATGTTGCCATGGTAGTTAATATTGATGTCATAGTTACCGTCAGTGGTAAGTTTGATCAAATGGGGCCCATGACATAGCATCAGCATTGAAGCTGAAGATATCTTTTTACCTGTTTCTTCTTCATGCTCTTGAGTGCTTTCTTGTCTCCTCTTTCCTTGGTTGTGGCCAGGGCTTTGGTGACATCAGCTGTCCATTGCATTTGACTTGATGTAATCAACATCTATAAAAGAACAAAGGAAGGCATACAGGCTCACTACATATATCTGGTAAATACAATGTAAAATATCTACATATGTCTGGTAAATACAATGTAAACTATTAATAATATATATGTCGGTAAATACAATGTGAACTTTTTACATATATCTGGTAAATACAATGTAAACTATTACATATAACTGGTAAATACAATGTAAGCTATCTGCACATGGCTGGTAAATACAATGTAAACTATCTACATATGTCTGGTAGATACAATGTAAACTATCTACGTATGTCCGGTAAATACAATGTAAACTGTCTACACATGTCTGGTAAATACAATGTAAACTGTCTACACATGTCTGGTGAATACAAATTAAACTATCTACACATGTCTGTTAAATACAATGTTAACTATCTACACATGTCTGGTAAATACAATGTAAACTATCTATGTATGTCCGGTAAATACAATGTAAACTATCTACATATGTCTGGTAAATACAATGTAGCCTGTTTACATATGTCTGGTAAATACAATGTAAACTATATGCACATGTCTGGTAAATACAATGTAAACTATCTACAAATAAGGTGATCTTACCTGTCCAGGCCATTCCTTAGCCCACTTGTCTCTCTTGCTGAGACTCTTCTTCAGAGCGATCTTACACTGCTTGAGAATATCCTTCAGAGTCCATCTCATCGTCCTCTCAATGTCACACAGCCATGCCTGTTGAGATTGAATGCAGAATATTGAAGGTAACACTCTTAATCATTGATTGATACAAATTATTAACATAAAATAAATATGTATTGCCCTCTGACAGTCGTTCTTGATACATTCATTTTGATGCAATGCAATTTATGTCCATTGAAGTATTCACAAATCCATAAATACAGATAACTAATCTATTCATAGCCCTCGTAAATTTGATGTTTTCTGTGTTTTTTGTAACTCAAGAATGAAAGGTGGACTGGTTGAATTAGGGCCTTTGTTGAATACTGAATACTTACCCAGATATAAGCTTTAATATGTCACATTCTAAAGAAACATAAATCAAGACAACCAAAATTTGCACATCCTTAAAAAATTACAAAAGATTCATATATGAATAATTTAGCTATTAACTGTTAAAGTGCAAATCTTTGTCCCTCCAATCATTCAGTCATTATTTAATCAATATTTTTATCCATATGATATATATATCCATATTTGATATCCATATTTGATGGCAACACTAGTAGATGTAGATGTAGTTTCACTACTCACAACCCCAAAGCATCTAAACTAATAATCTAAGTCAGACAAACTATTCAGCTGTAATATAACTGTTCTCATCTAACACCAGATGAACGTTGAAATATTACATTAATAAAACATTTTCATACATGCTCTTTGTCAGTTCATCATTCATCCATCCTACATAGCTTTACCTCGACAGGGCCCTCTAGGAGAACCGGGTGTCCAAACTCCACGTACTCTCCGTCAGCTGAGTACATCCCCTGAGCCTCAAACTTCTGAGTGATACCCATCTTGTGCATCTTAAGGGTCTTGATGTTATCGAAGCACTTCTTCAGATGAGGCTGAACCTATTTGATGAAGAATTTTTAAAAAGGTGTAGGGAATTTTAAAGAAAATGAATTAATTAAAGCAATGAGAAACAAAACGTATGATCTTGGTATGCTAGTTATATCACCTAGGCCTTAGCCTCTGATTGTTATGTTTTGTTTGTGCAATTCCACTAGTGTAGTCAAAGCATTATTGGAAAGAGCCCATACATGCTTTTTTTCCTTTTGGGGTTAGAAAGAGAAGAAAAAAAGATCAAATACTACGATGGCAGTATTTAAGATATATAAAATGTTTAAGCACTAAATAAAAATGAGTGTGTATACATTAAAAACAAGTGGAGGCATGCAATTACAGATAGAGAGGCCTTTACAGCGAATGCCTTCATATTTGATTACAAATAAAGAACTTGTTCCCTCATATCCTACACTGACTCCACCAATTATATCTTTCTCACATCTTTGAGATTTATTGTACAGGCAGCTATGACAGGTTTGGCCATTAACTTACTGCTTCAGGATTCTTTGACTGGCCAAGGATCTCTAGGAGGTCGTCGTTGGAGAGGAAGTAGAACCGAGGGAAGATCTGTCTCTTGGTCTCCAGGTACATGTCCAAAGATTTTTGTATCTCTTCTAGCTTGTTGTTCATCTCATTCAACGTCTCCAGTAGACCTGTGTATTAAACAGAATGAAAAAGATATGTTAATACATTTCAGAACGGGGGAGTGTTTCACAAAGACTAAGATCAACTTTAAGTTGGACTTAACTATGACAGGCCGTTCATGCCACTTGTTGCTCTCACTATTGGTCTGTCAATTATGATCTTTAGATAAGTTTTTTCCTTCAATAATGAACTATCAAAAAAATGTAAATTCTGTAGATTTGTGACCACAATTAATATGTCCCTTGAGAAACCAATGCCAGGAATGGTTAGAGGAACTAGTGGCATGAGAGGCCTACCATAGTTAAGTCCAACTTAAAGTTGATCTTAGTTTTTGTGAAACACCCCCCAGGAATGATTTTTTTTTTAGGGCTACCTTGATCACATATTGTTCTTCAAATTGGAAACAGTTATAATTTTCTTTTATTGCTGCATTGTTAAAGTATAATGTAATGTCTTTGAAAACAGTATACATGAGTGAGAAGGTTGTCAAAAAGTTGAAATATTGCCAATTTTGATAGAGAAACAATGATTTTGAATCTCTGAACCTGTTGTCAACTTAAGGATTTTAAAGCTAATTTTGCTTTTTAAAATTCCCATTCTCATTCAACATCTTCAGTAGATCTGTGTATTAAACAGAATGAAAAAGATATGTTTAACCCATTGCTTGGGAAATCGGATCTGGCCGATACAAATCTGTAAGAGCCTATTATGCTCTTTAACACACATGTTACTCATAACAAGAAGGCTATCAATACCAAGAGAAAATAGATTGCCCACTGATTTCTTTCTGCAACCAAATTAACACCCATTGGCTCAGTGGTCTTGTAACCAGGAGGTACCGAGTTCGAAACCAATTTCATGTGCTAGTGACATTTGCTAAGGGATTAATCCTTATTTCCAAGTCCCTAAAAGAGGACTTAAAGCCGCCTGTCCCCTGGTTGCTTACTTACAAGCAAACATTTCCTTTCTTAGCTGTCGGGTAAAACAAACGAACCAACCAACCGTCCAAGATAAGAATCGACTAGAAACTGTATTCAATGCTTTTAGGTGAATTCTTTTCATATATTTACCTTCATGGTGTGTGCCACGTAGAGCATTGTTGTCCTTGTGTAACCTGGACATAATGATTTTCCAGTTGGCGTTGACGCTGTCAAACTCTGCTGACTCACGAGGGAGCTGCTTACGGATATCTTCACCCAAGAAGATGTTCTACACAGGTACAAATTAAAATTGAGAATTTTCTTTATGGCTAAGATATCAATCATATGCTTTAGTAGACTTACGATATGGTGTCTGCAATGGACTACCGATTTCTTTTAAATTTATAATAAGATGGTCTCAAGTTGCAGTGGAAGAATATTGAGCATTATAAACTTATATAGGTCCAAAATAAACCTAATTTTATCAAGATTAATTCAATCACACCTTCGCACTACTTCCTTCCTTTCACCCAACCAACTGACCCACCAAACCAACCCGACCCACCAAACCAACCAACCAACCAACCAATCAATCAATCAGACATGTTCAAGTACAGTTTGGTGAAGGATGATTATGATTCACATGTGAAGATTCTGAACCCCTACCTCTAGGTACATCCACTGTCTCTGGACCGTCAGGGTCATCTCTATGACCTCCAGGATATGCGAGAGGGTCCTCTCCCAGTAGTCCACCTCCTTCTCAAAGGCCTTGACGAAGCGGGAGGCTTTCATCGTTGACAGGGTCACCTGGTTGTCCTCAAGGACCTGGAAGACCTCATCAGTGGCTCTGTGAAAATGAAAGGCCAAGGGTTAATGGAAGGTCAAAGGTGAGTGGAAGGTTGAGGGTTAATGGCAGTTTAAATGAGAAAGTGGGACGGCTGAAAAATATTCTCATTGGTAACTCTGTGAGAATTGGAGGTCGACAGTTAATGGAAGATCAAAACTAAATGCAAACAGATTCTTAAAGATTCTCCTTATTACTAAAGCAGCATTAACTTATCCCACTTGTTATAACTGGTCCAAAAGATATCTAGAGGATTACAAGTAAAGGTCAGCTGGAGTGATATGATTAAGGCAGTCCAGATTCCAGAGGGTTGTATTGCATCAAGTCTTTAAATGGTTTGTTACAGCTAGACCAAACAAGACCGAAACATTGATTATTTGCAACCAACATTACCAATATGACACAAGATTAATTATCCAATAATCAAACTTTGCTGAGCAATGCTTTCCACTCAACAATACCAAAACGGCCAGCATAGCCAACTTACTTGAGTCTATAATGGCCTCTGTCTTTGTAGGGCGATACATCGAGGACCGTCTCCTCCCACACGGCCCTGATCCCCGAGATAGACTCCTCAATGGCCAACTCTTTACTGGCCGCACCGGATATCTCGGACACCTTCTCGGCGTGGGCGTCGAATCCTAGCTCAATGATCCTCTCGAGCGTGAACTCATCGGCTGTATGGTCAAATGTCTTCTCGAGCTCATCTGATGATGGGTCGCAATAGAGAAAGGGCAAATTAGGAAGTTAGTTGGTAAAACTTCAAAATCAAAACGTACTACAAGATGACTACACGATGATCCCCTCGAGTGTGAACTCATCGGCTGTATGGTCAAATGTCTTCTCGAGCTTATCTGATGATGGGTTGCAAAAGAGAAATGGCAAATTAGAAATCGAAACGTACTAGACTCCTTCAGACATACCACCTAAGTGAAAAGCTTGTTGAGCTCCAATTATATCCCATTATACTGTCAGGGCAATCTATGCTATTATAGGACCTTTCTCTCTACCAGAGTCAAATTACGAAAGAAATCCCATAAACATCTCTGGCACTTCTTCAAAGTCTATTCAGAATTTGATGTTGGTTGCAACAGCTAATATCTGAAAATGGATAACTGGGTGAAAAAAAAACACTTACGTATCCAAACAATTTACATTGTAAGGACAAGAAATATTACAACTTTGCAATATTTTTCTTTCAAAATATTTAACACACTATCCGCAGTCTCAAATGAAGAATGAAAAATGGTAAAAAAAATGTCTCTGTTCTTTACCTTGCAATTGCTGCCAATGACGTTGTCTCATGGCATGGTTGTGAAGATCTGTGACTAGAGGCATCGTACGACGGAACTGATCCACGCGGTTCTTGGAGAAATCCACAACCTCCCAGCTTTTCTCCTGATCAGAAACAAAGAATACATTTTTAAGGTATTGCACACTTTGGCCCGAATTCACAAAGCAAGGTTTGAGCTCAGACCAAGGTTTGAGCTCAAACCTCCTTTTGTTTCGCCAAACCTCCTTTTGTTTTTTTCAAACCTGGTTTGTAAATAACAAAAGGAGGTTTGGCGAAACAAAAGGAGGTTTGAGGTCAAACCTTGCTTTGTGAATTCGGGCCTTTAGGTTTATCCCAAATGATTATGGGACAACAACAACAATGCACTGGTTATACACAAATTATGACAAAATCAAAAAATTATCTTTTGAGAAGCAGGGTGTCGAGATATTGAATCTTAAGGCTAGTTCGGATGTTCAGATATGATGCAGCAAAACCACTGTTTTTTGTTGTTGTAATGCTGACGTTAAGTTCACACTTCACATTTCTGTATCGTATAACACAGAGCTGGGTGAATCCGCATCAGTTTGTTGTTGCGCGCAGTTGCTATTCATTTAAAAGTTTTTTTATTTAAACGTGGCGACTTTTTGTGACGGTTTACAGCATCGTATCTAAACAAGCCTTTGGTAGCTATGGACGATTAACATCCAACCCAATTGTTATACAAAAGTTAAGACAAACTCAACAAATCATCTTTTGAGAAGTAGAAGGGTGATGAGATATTGAATCTTAAAGGTACAATGTCCCTTTTGCAGCCAACCTCAAATGCTGTAGAACTTTGCAGGAATTATGAATATGTCATTTATGTCCTATCTGTGAAATTTAAACGTTAGCAGTGTCCTCATATTCAAATTATGCAAGGAAACCCGTTTACTTGCTAGACTGCACTGTCAGACACTATAGAGTGACTGACTGGCTTTTTTTCTTCTTTGGTAATAACATACATGAAAAGAGTTGTAAAGGGTACATGAGCATTTGTCTACATCAATAACCCACTTATTGTGATGGCCAAGATTAAACTGATTGAATCTTTGCGCAGCATAAAACGTATGACCATTCGGTACAATTGTCTGAAAATCAAGACTATTACTTTTAGGCTCTATAGCCCTAAAGTCGATTTGACAACTAATAGTCATTATTTTCCCACTTGAAGACATTTTCAAGCCCCACCTTTTCTAGGAAAGTTCTAAATTAGTATTATCTTTCAAATGCAGTTGGAGTTTAACTTTTTCATTTTTTTGGCCTGCAAATGGGACATAGTACCTTTAAGGCTCGTTCAGATGTTCCATTGTTGCATGCAGTTGCTACTCATTTGCACGTTTAACAAAAAAATTCATGTAGGCTTATGCGGCGGTTTACCGCGTCATATCTGAACAAGCCTTTGGTCGCAAAGGATCGAAACCCAGCATTAGCCTCTTCACATCACCTAGGAGATGCTTTGTGTTCCTTGCCAAACCTGACTCAACTGACACTAAGATGAAAAGGATTGCAAAGGCGTAAACCTTACAGGTATGTATGTCTGTTTGTACTCTATATCCTTGCCATGGTGAATTTAAGTACACATGTAGCGGAAATTAGTTTGAAGAGTTATGACCTTCATTATCACATAAAATTTACACATAAAATGGTTGGTCTTTGAGCCTCTTTGGCATTATGTATGAACCGATCTCCAGGATGTACGAACGTGTTCTCTCACCTTGAGTTCTCTACTAAGTTTATTGAGCTTCTTGAAGATTTGACCAGCAGTCATCTCCATCTCCGTGGTAACCAGGGATGCAAATGTGCCGACCTTCCATGTGTTCCATAGCTCCTCCCACTCCTTGGTCAGCTGCCATACATTCTCAATGAAGTCCAAGTCCTATCAAATAAGAATTTATCAAGGTATATATCTTATTATTGGTGTCATCAGCTAGTGGATAAGTCAATGAACTAGAGATACATTTAATCACTATAGTGTAAACTGAGCTACCACAACCAATTTGACTAATCATATGTTGAATCTTGATCCTCAAGAGTATTCAATGCCTGTATAGTCCCAACGCTCAAGAACTTCAAGCTCAACAGACTTGACTTGGGGCCTCTTGAATAAAAGTCACATTTAAACTCAGCTTTTATCAAAATCAAGTGCAAATTTTTTTCAACCAACCAAGATTGCCTATTTAGGACTTGCATTTAATTTTTGGACTTGCATATCTTTTGCTTATCCTTGGTCCCAAAAGTTTAGTTAAGATTCAACTTAAATTTAAACGCAAATTGAATTTCAACCAGTCAAGATTGCCTATTAAGGACTTCTGGGAGGTGTTTCACAAAGATCCTTAGTCGAACTTAAAGGTAATACAAAGTTTTGGGAAATTTTTAAAATTGGATGGATAGTGAATCTTTACAATTTTGATATATTTGGATGCCCCTGTGGATGTATTATAAGCACTAAAAAAATTAACCCATAAAACACTTCTGTTTTCGAGAAAAATTGAATATACAAATTTACTGGTGCTCCCTGTAAATTTTGATAAATTTCAAATAGCGCCTACGGCCGTACAATGGTAGCTGCGACCATGAAAATCTCAGAATATGTAGTTGTGATATATAATTTCCAAATGGGAATAGCTAATCAGTCGATTTTAGTCAAGAAACATTGTTTCATAGCTAAATTGATATCTTGGCCTTGAGAGGGAGCTATACAACGTAAAAAGTTTATTACTTATAATTTCATAACTTTAGACTCGATTTCAACCGGGACAACGATCAATGAATATTGTAGGAACGCATATGCTTCCAATATGTTCATTTGAACCAAATTCATGACCCCATACCAAAACTTTGTAATACCTTTAACTCTTAGTTGGACTTAAATATTATGGAGAGCCATTTGTAGCCTTAAAATGAAATATATTCAAAAGCAAAAATTCAAGTACTTTAGACTTTTCATTAAGAACATGAAATCTCCTTGTTAATAGAAAATAAGAATGATTTAAATTAACATTTTATGCCTTTTAAAATAACTTTTACAAAATATTTTCAAAGATGCTAACACCTTTTCATAATTTTTAAGTCCAACTTAGGATATTTGTGAAACACCCCTAGGACTTGCATATCTTAAACAACTACAATCCTTGGTCATACCTTATCTAGCTGTTGGATCTCTTTGGAAGGAGGCTGGTCAATCTTGAATATGTTGAGCCCTCGCCTGATGGTCGCCTCTTGGGCCTTGAGGTCAGTGACCTTTTCTCTGGTCGCAGCGATGGAAACCAGCGCATCGTCACATGACATTTGACTGCTGAACGGACCTGATAGATGAGAAGCAGATGTATAAAGGTTCAAAGTTAATTCAGAAATTAGATGGAAGGATTGCTACATTAACGTTGTGGAAACAGCAGAAGAAAGCTCTGCTCTTTTCAATTTGTTGTTGCTGTTGATTTTGTACATTGCATATCTTTAAGGGTTAATTAAAAATTAAGTGACTGAACCATTACACCAAGACAAAGTTGACCTATCTCCTTGCAAAGTTCAATAGTTCAGGGCTTTACAGCTTGTTTGGAAGTCTTACAGGTTTAAGGCTGGTTTCAGGCTGGGATTTGAACCCTATTCCTCTACACTAAAAAAAAATGATTGTACCACTTAAATGACTATCTTGACTCATCTACTTGCAAAGTTCAATATTTCAAGGCTTTACAACTTTTTTGGAACTTGTTTGGCTGGTTTCAGGCTGGGATTTGAACCCTAATCCTCTTCGCTAAAAAAAAAAGTAATTGAACCACTTCACCAAGACACATGTGACCCGTCTACTTGCAAAGTTCAATAGTTCTGGGGGATGTTTCACAAAACTTGTCATCAGTGACAAATGATAGATGTTGTTAGTAGCTACTGATATCCTTGCTTCCGATTGGTTATCAGCAGATTTGTCACTGATATTTGTCATTTGTCATTGAAAAAAGGCTTTGTGAAACGGGTCCCTGGGCTTTACAACTTGTTTGGAAGTCCTCCAGGATCTGATGGGAAGTCTTCTTGAACTCTTCTGCAGAGTGGATCAGGCCCGTCTTAAACTTTAAGGGTTAATTAAAAAATTTAGTGACTGAACCACTACACCAAGACACATTTGACCTGACATTTGACCTGTCTACTTGTAAAGTTCAATAGGTCAAGACTTTACCACTTGTTTGGAAGTCCTCCAGGGTCTGATGGGAGGTCTTCTTGAACTCTTCTGCAGAGTGGATCAGGCCCGTCTTGAACTTCTCCTTGTGTTTCTTGAGCATGACGTCACTGTCGATCAGGCACTGCTGGAAGGACACCCACTCGTTCCCAAGGTCGTCCAGGGTTGCTCGGACCTGTGGACGAAACCAAAGTAGGATGTTTAGACCAACATATAGGTGTCTCCCGATACAGTGTGGAATCATACTATCTAGTTTGTCCTGTTTTTTTAGTACTAAATATGATCGGCACTACCATTATCTTGACACCACCCCAATCTTCAACTCCGTTTTGAAGGGCAATCCAACCTTTGGAATGAGTTAATTCGTATGAAAGCAAAAAAAATAAGAGAAACAGAATGGTGAAAGTTTGAAATGAATCCGATCAATAATAAGAGAGTTATAAGTGTTTGAAATATGACATCACTTTATCTATGCAAATCTAGAATTGGCAATTCGGTCAGTGATTGTGACGTATGCATAAACTACTCTCCGGTATGTAGTGTACAAAAGTATCATTGATTTCTGTTTTTCTCCTAAGCAATTTCTTCTGTTCATGTACACCTGGATGGAGATTGGCAAACATGGATTACTGTCTTGCCAAAGGGCTTTGGTGCAAGGCTGGGATTCAAAACCCCAACCTTTGGATTGAAAGTCAAGTGAGCGAACCACCACACCATATCAGTTTGAATGTTCACATCATTACAGTCAAAGCCACCTACATTATCTGGGATAGGGACATCGTATTTTTCCAGGATTGAGAACTGCTCGTAGAGGGGAGGGAAGCGAGCTTCGATGCCAGACTGGTCTTTCTGAAGCTCTTCCAACAGTTCTAAGCTGTCGCCCAACTCATCCAGGGTCTGTGGAGGCTTGCTCAGTCTGTAAATAGTAATGGCAAAATAAGAAAAATAACACAACCCACTTGTTACATGCATGAACAGAATATGAAAGATAGTCAAATAGCTGATATACAATAACTAACAGGCTAGGATGAAATCTGCCATTAACTTAATGGTAGTCCTTTATATAAATTTGATATATACTGTTTAAGCTTCATTTCACCCCTTATATGCCACCCAAATAATCTTTCTGTGCCGTGTTGTATTTATCATGAGATGGATAAACCAAGACCTGAAATGGGTGAAAATTGCAATGCCATTATGTTGCACAGAGCAACCCTTCCCTTCAATGTGCAAAATTGCACGTGTGGAAAACAAGCGACCAGGCATAGAGGGAATGAAAGCAACCAAAGTGTTAAAATTATTATTTTTTAATGCATTTCTAACAAGTTTCTTACAAGTTTCATTTCAAGTGATAGACTTGGTATCCAACAGGTTAACACGAACATTTTATTAATGTGCAAGTTATTTACCTGGTATTATACACAAGTACTGACATATAAAGGTGATAAAGACTATATCAACATTGTTTTATCATGCTAATTCAAATTTAGAAAGACATAATCAAATTTGTAAATACAAGGCAGACTAACCTGTCTTAGTGGCCACCTGTCTATGAAGGCCACCTGTCTATGGTGACCTTGTATGTTTGTCTTTCTTGATAAAGAAATGCATGTGGTAGAACCTGACTAAACATGGCCAACTGTCTACAGTTGCCACTTTCTCTGTTTCCCTTGGACGGCCCTGATAGACAGGTTTGACTGTACTTTGATCATAACGAGTATGACTTTTAACCCGTCGACTACTGAATGATTCATTCCCATAGGCTTAGCACTGAAACTATCCCATTCTGGCTAGCAATGGGGTTATAGCTAAGATAATTTAAAGAAAAAACAGAACTTTCCAAACGCATTTGTGATGATTTCTTACTTTTCTTGGTTCTCCTTGAGGAACTTGTGAAGGTCAGACAGCTTCTGGCTAGCCATCTCAGCGAGGAGAGTGGTGAACTTATTTTGCCATTCATTACAGTGGCTCAGTAATGCAAACTTGAGTGGAGAGCAGTCAAGCATGACAAACTGAATGTTGAGAACAGTCTCCTCCTTCTGGACATTGTTAGCCACCTCTGTGTATCTGTTAGGTTAAGGAATAATAAAATGCATTTCTCACTGCATTATTCTAAGTACAGTACATGTAGCATCCTTCTGAAATTGCCCTTTCTTATTAAATGAACAAATTTAGGCACAAAATATATAGAAATTCATATTTGTATTTCTAGCATGGTACACTAAAAATACAGCAATCAATCAAGCTATTTGACTATCTCACCTTCCAATATCCGCATCAAAGGATGAGACAGGGGGCTCACACTTCTGATACCTTCTGATGAATGCATCCTTGTTGACCTCCCAGATCTCACGGTAGCTGTGTACATAATGGAAAGTGAAAGAAGAATCATTATTCCATCTACAAAACCAAGACTACCTTTTAAAATATGAAATTGATCTTTTCCATAAAACAAATACCATTACACACTGTATAAAAATTCATATTTTCTAAATGTATAACAGATGACCTTAAGATGAAATTATAAGCTTTAGTTACCCATACATGTAAACTAAATACAGAGGTGTGAAAATTCACACTAATAAAAAGCAAGGTAGTGCATAATGGAGATTCATTTTCTGTTTTGCAAAATTGAACTATTAAAGTAAGGAAGCCTTTGGGAAGAGTTTTTATTTTCTAATTTATTATTTCTAGCTATTTCTACGAAGACTGCTGGGTCAGCATAAATTTAATCAGGGTCCAATATGTACACATATATGTATACAATGCCTCTCAGAAACTGATCATTTTTCGTTCAATATCCTATAATAAAGTTAACATTTGGAAAATAACTGGCATAAGGTATTTCCACCTGTAAAAACAGTGCCATAATCCAAAAATGGTTTGGTAATACACTGCTTTAAACTCATTTGAAAGCAAATTTGACAGTTCCAATTTCTAACACGTCATTCATTTGCAGATCATCATACTAGTCTCTAACAATGGGAGCATGGTAAAATTATCTTTAGATAAAAACCGAATCATTCTCTTACCTATCCCATGTACCCAGGTATGTCATGAGATGTTGAGCGTTGGCTTGCATACCGGTATTGATACTCTTTTGAATCTTCTTGGTTTCTTCATCATTCTCTATTACGACATAGATAGGCTGAGGGAGAGAGGAAAGGAAATAATTGTAACATGATTTATATTTAATTTACTTTCTGTTTATACATCCCAAATAAATGAAAGCAGACTATGTCAGTGTACACAATTGTTACTACACATTCTCTGATATACGGACATGTATAGCTTTTCCCCTTCTTTAAGCATCTTTCCCATATTTGGACCTACAAAAGAGATTATCTCAGGAACTTACAGAGCTTTTTCATATGTGATAACTTCATCAAGATGATTTATAAGTGTAAATATTCATGTTATTGTTATATCCATGTTATATATCGAAACTCAGAATGACAAATGATAGTTCTTGAAAACCTTACAAAAATGTTCACTCATGCACCTTTGGGCTTGGATGTGTAAAATTATATACATGGCAAAAAATATATGAATCGTACAAAACAGGCACACCTAAAATTCAATTTTGTCCCCCTTTTTTGTTGTAATGTAGACATCTTTTCAGAAGGCACAACTTCCTTCAAGTATCTCTCACTTTATTACTTAAAATCACAACTATTTGGGCAAATATTACAAGCCTAGCCACTGAATCTCCATAACCTTGCACTACGCCAATAACAAAGGTCAAGGTAAGTCTTTATCTCACACACTGAGCAAGTATCAGAATGACAGTAACGTAAGTAGAGCGGCAGAAGTGAGAGCAAGACGCCCTCACACACAGCCTGGCGGAAATCATCAGAATCGATGGATAGCCCTAACAAACACAACAACAACAACAACAATCCCTGGCTTTCACAGTAAGTAAGACCTACCTCTTTCTGTGATCTCTTCCTGGTCAGGAGATCCGGCAATCGCTGGATAACAGACACGGCAGCCGTCAGCTTGCTGCTTGTGTTCATGACGATGAGTGCAAGGTTCTTCAGGGTGGGGGAGAACTCGACCTGGATGGAAAGAAAATTGGATGAGATATTTGCATATGACATCGCAGTAGGTGTATATATATGTAAGAGGCTACCGTAATCAAAGAATCAAATCAAGGGGGACAATTTCATACGCTTTGGCAGAGCTGCCAACCTTGTGCGACCAAAAAAAGGAATCATGATGGCAAAAAAAAGGAATTTCAAGCAAAAAAAAGGAATTCATTAAAACAAAACTTACAACCACGCGTGACACAATTCCAATGCTTCTTTTTGAGAATACTTTTCTCTTCAAGTATGTTTCAACCTTAGTTTTCTATTGAATTTATGATCAAAATAACATATTAGGGCAGTTGTTTGACGTGCGGTATGTAAAAAAAATTATTAAAAAAAAAAAAAAAAATTATAAAAAAAAAAAAAAAAAAAACGTATTTTGTGAAAAAAAAACGTAATTGGGATTAAAAAACGGAATAATTCCGGGAAAAACGGAATGGTTGGCAGCTCTGCTTTGGGCTTTGGCATTTTGCTTCTGCTAACTATTAGACTAGAAAGTAGATTTTCTTTATCATTATATAGCCATGCATGTATAAGTATGCACATTTATCTATAATTTAACAAAAGTTGTAATTTGAAGTATTGAACATGTTGCCAATTCAAGGATTCAAGGATGTTTGTTTGACCTGACTGCTAAAAAGGATATGTGTATGTTTGTAAGTGAGCAAATTTTAATGCAAATTTGTCTACTTTTGACATTTCTTTGCTTTTTCTTTCTGTTCAGGCATCCGTTATATCTTTTAGACTCTAAAGCAATATAGAGCCACACCTCAACAGTTGTACGATTGCCCTGAAGATTGAAATAACATTAAATAGGGATTATAGGAATGTAAACGGTTAGTGAAAGTGACATAAGCCGGGGTAATCATATGATTGCAGGGACCTTAGGGAGGAATGACAATACGGCAGTATCAGTCATTAGTATTAATACTGATGAGGCTACCCTGGGTAAACAAGACATATTATTATTATCAAATGCTGTATCGGCTTGCATGATGATGTAGATAGACAGTAGGCATACACTATAGCGCCGGTTGGAGAGCAACTCCACTACCCATCCTCTCCAACCGGCGCTATAGTTTTCCTTAGAACCATAAGCTCAAGAAAGATTTCCAACAGTTTTTTTCAAGACTACCAACAGTCCTTTTCAGAACTACACACACTCAAGAAAGAAATATTACTGACAGTCCTTTTCAGGACTCCCCAATCCTCCCCCTCTCTCTCTCACATGGTGCAACTGGAAACCTACTGTATATTATCATTATTATCATTATTACATAAAAATATTCCATGATGTCTCACCTTTGTCTTATCAAGGACCACTTTGACCCTGAAGAGGGGGTTAGGGGTGCTCTTGCCGTCCCCGTTGATGGCCCTGGAGAGCTCCTGCAGGGACCACTTGACGTTGAGACGGAATGCCTCTTCCACCATCCTGTCCATCTTCTCTGTGTAGCGATGCCAGTAACCTTGAACCTAGAGAAGACAAAAATGAGGACATTTCCCCGTTCAGAAGTGGAAAACTATACATTTCTGCGATGATTGTCCGCTTTGTGTAATAACTCAGCAGCTATATGATAAGTGATATTTACTGTCTGCAATACCGATATGAATACTAATTTTTAAGGATTTTTTCTGTGTGTAACGATGCCAGGACCTTGAACCTAGAGAAGAAAAAATGGAGACAGATTCCCGGCTCAGAAGTGGAAAACTATACATTTCTGCGATGATTGTACGTTTTGTGCAATGACTCTGCAGTTAAATGATAAGCGATATTCACTGTCTGACATTACCAATATGTATACTAATTTGTTTAGGATGTATTAAAGTTGTCTAGAATAAGAAACATTGTACCTTGCAGCTACGCTCCAAAGGAAATCATGATAAATGGGTTTTAAATGTAGGTGGTCGTCCCACAATAGGAATCATTTATCAACATTCCTTATGCTATACTGCCCAGCAGTCAGTAGTGAAATTAATGCCTGCAGTTCCGACCAGTCAGGTGCCTAAAATCTTCATATGCTGTATATAATCAAGCTCTCTATAAATCCAGGGGTTGTTTCACAAAGATCCTAAGTCGAACTTAACTCTAAGTTGGACTTAAAAATTATGGAGAGCTTTTTGTAGTCTTAAAATGAAATATATTCAAAAGCAAAAATTCAAGTATTTTAGACTTTTCATAAATTCTGCATCAAGAACATGAACTCTCCCTTGATAATAAAAAATATTAATGACTTGAATTAACATTTTATGCCTTTTAAAATAACTTTTACAAAATATTTTCAAAGATGCTAACAGCTTTCCATAATTGTTAAGTCCGGCCAACTTAGAAATAAGTTCAATTTAGGATCTTTGTGAAACACCCCCCTGATGAATTTCTGCAGGAATCCTACCTCTTGGCCGTCCGCCCTGAACACCTCATAGGTCTGCCTCATGGTGTTGACGATCTCTTCGTGGATCATCTGCAGCCGTTTGGTCGCATTGGTCCGATGAAGCTTCTGCTCCTCCTCAAACTCCATGTCCTCGTAGATGCGCTTCCCGTCGATCTTCACGAGCAGCGTTTCGCTGATCCGCTTGCAGCTGCGCGAGATGGTCAGGTTGGCGATCTTGTAGTCGTCCACGATCACTTGAACCTGATACAAAAGTGGATAAAACATTGATAGTGTCATTGGACAGAAGTGTCAAGTAACAATGTTGTACCAGACATGAGTTGTCTTTACACTTGAACCTGATAGAAAAATGGATAAAACATTGATCGAGTCTTTACACTGAAGAATACTCAATGATGATAACAGGCTCTTCATGAAGTGCTACCAGAATGATTTAATCAAAGTTATAAAGAGCTTATCTAGTATCCTAAACTACTTGATTTCTAAAACTGTTTTAAACCCCTACCTACTCACTATAGGTGCACGTATTTGATTGACTGTAGAACTTTGCCTGATAGAAACGTATGACATACTTCTCTTTAAAATCAGTTTTATAATTACCATATCAACAAAAGAATTGCAAAGGCCACACATGGTCAGTCGGTTCCTGAACCTAATCTACACGTCTGACTGAGTTTATCTTCTGATACCATCCAATCTCTTTCATCTTTAATGATTTTGTTGATATCATTGCTTTATTTAAAACTATCATGCCAATGAGAGCGCATGATTGCAGCACTCCACAGGGCTCCAGTTCTTTTGATTATATTTGTATGTTCTACTGCATTGTATGTTTTAAGTTTATAACCAGCTGATAGAGTTATATGTCAGGACTCTACTAGACTGTTTCTGGAACAAATCAACAAGGTTGAAGTGAGTAATTTCAGTCAAAATTATTTTGGTGTTCTCGCCCTATTGGACTGAGGAAGGAAGCCATGCTCAGTTCACCCTATAGCATGTGCTCCACTAGAAGGTATCCATTATTGTCTTGAACTTGAATACAATAGAGGACTTGAATAGAGGACTTAATCCCACTGATCTTCCCACACAATGGGCTGCATTCAACTCCTCCTATTAGTAGCTACTGGTCTCCAAGTTTGTGTGAATGATCCTTGGACATACAATGCCCAGTCATTAGATGCTCACTTTGTTCAGAGTCCCCTTATCAGGAAGCATTTTCTGAAGAGAAGAATTTTGTACAATTCCAATAGCGATGCTTCCTTCCAGATTGAAATACTCAGAGCTGGAGACATTCACAGTAACCCTGGGCCTACTGCACATATTGTAAGTGAAGTTATACCACATGCTCGTGTACAACACAAGTACAGTCATGAGAGTCTTCTCACTATCCAGAATGACTGCAAGAAGCTATTACCACATGATGTTTATTCTACCATCAAGTCTCTTGGACTTAATCGTCAGAGGCCAACTCGTAGAGGAACCAGAGCGGGTCGGCAAACCAAGGCGCGGTCTCACCTCGTAACTACATCACCTCTTCAGACATCTCAACATGCCCCTGCTACACTACAGTCACCTACCTTCTCCGCAGCATACACAGTTACAGCAGAGCAGCATATCCCTGTTGTCGAATTTACACCTAGATATGACCAATGCCCTAGATACCTCAGCAGAAATATCAACAACCTTATCGAGATACCGCGAGTATGCATCAATTCTGCTGGACAGGACTCGCTCAAACTCTGCACTGCCAATTTCAGGTCATTGAGAAATAAGTCAGCAGCAATAATGGACTACGTTTGTGACAGCAATGCCGACCTGTACGCTATAACCGAAACGTGGCTTACAGAGAATGACGCAGCAGTCATCAATGACATCGTCCCTACAGGTCACAAATTCCTACACCATCCGTGTGCTGGTCGTCGCGGCGGAGGAACAGGTCTTCTTCACAAAGATACCATTGATGTCCGTGAGGGCAAAGCTGGTGAGACAAAGTCATTTGAATTTGCTGAATATCATGTCACCTTTGGATCGTTTCAGCTCAGACTTTTCAATCTTTACAGACCACCTTACTCCGAGAATCACCGCGTTCCCATCTCCACGTTCTTATCTGAATTCAGCGAGTTTATACAACCACATCTAATGTCGAACATTCCTATTATTTTGACTGGAGACTATAACATTCATGTTGATGTTATTGATAATCCTGAGTCAAGATCGTTTAGAAATCTGTTAGAATCTATTGGATGTATTCAACATGTTAACGTAGCTACTCATGTACAAGGCCATACCTTAGATCTGATTATAACTCGTCAATCTGATGATATTGTATTGGGGCAACCTTGGTCAGACTCATTGGTGTCTGACCACATGTCTGTTTTCTGTACGCTTAAAGTTTGTAAACCTCCTTTGTCTGTAAATATGGTCTCCTTTCGCAAACTTTCCACTGTTAAGTTCGATGCACTTAATAATGACCTCGCTTCAAGTGAGCTTTGTTTAAACCCTCCTGATTCTCTTGATGACTTAGCCTCATCTTATAATTCTACTTTACGGTCTATTCTAGATAAACATGCTCCACTGTGTTCAAAAAAGGTAAATAATCGCCCCAGAGTGCCATGGTTTACTGATGATGTAAGAATGGAAAAGAAGAAGAGAAGGAAGGCAGAAAAGAAATGGAGGAAATCTCAGTCCGTCTCTGACCACAATGCATTTAAGTTAGCTCGAAACAAGATGTTGTTTGTAATGAATAATGCTCGTACTAAGTATTATACCGACTGTATTACTGACAATAGCTCAAATCAAAGGAAACTCTTTGATGTAACAAAGTCCTTGTTGAACATGACAAAAAGTGATTCTGTCATACCTCCTAGTGTTGATAACCATGATTTTGTCAATGGACTTGGTGACTTTTTTGAACAAAAGGTAGTCAAAATTCACTGTGATATCGAATCAGTGTTACATGAAGAGGATATCAGTGTTGATAATTCCTTGGAATACTCATCCTCATCCAATCCACCCAAGTTTGCAAATTTCATGCCGTTATCCTAAAGTGATGTTCGGAAACTTGTAATGAACCTCAGTAAGAAATCATGTTCCCTCGATCCAATGCCAACAAGATTGGTTGTTGAATGTTTAGATACCTTACTACCTGTGCTTACACAAATCATAAATTTGTCATTACATAATGGCAAGTTTCATTCAGGTTGGAAACTTGCCTTGGTTAGACCTATTCCAAAGAAACCCAATTCTGAAATGAACTTCAGCAACTTCAGGCCAATAAGTAATCTTCAATATGTGTCGAAGTTGGTTGAAGGGGCAGCCACTGCTCAAATTCAGGATCACCTCCTTCGTAACAACCTTTTCCCTTTAACACAATCGGCGTATAGAAAGTATCACAGTACAGAAACCGCTTTACTAAGAGTTAAGAATGACCTACTTATGGCAATGGACCAGCAGAAAGTTACATTTTTTGTACTTTTAGATCTCAGTGCCGCCTTCGACACTGTCGATCATAATATACTAGCTGAAATACTACAGTCTGATTTTGGGATTACAGATTCTGTTTTATCTTGGGTACAGTCTTACCTGTGCGATAGGGAGCAACAAATATCAATTGGTAACACCACCTCAAAGAAATTCGATGTTAGATGGGGTATTCCTCAAGGCTCCAGGCTCGGACCCCTCCTTTTTTCCCTTTATTCGAGTCGCCTTTTTGCTATCATCAAAGCATACTCTCAGCACATATCTTGTCACTGCTATGCAGATGATACCCAGTTATACATTTCATGTAGCCCAGTCAGGGAACAAGAACAGTCCTGTGTTTCAGCTCTTGAACACTGTCTAAGGTATCTTCGTAGGTGGATGTTAAGCTGTAAGTTGAAACTCAACGACAGCAAAACTGAATTTCTTATTATTGGAACACCTAGGCAAGTGTCAAAACTTAAAATAAATTGTATAACAGTCGGAAATACTGTAGTCGAGCAGTCTATGGTTGCAAAAAACCTTGGTGTCTGGTTTGACTCTCAGTTGAACATGGAGACCCATATATCCAAAACATGCAAAGCAGCCTTCTATCATCTGTACAACCTACGTCACATTCGGAAATACCTAACTCGCACATGTATCATTACATTAGTCCATGCCTTTATAACAAGTAAATTGGACTACTGTAATGGACTACTGTTTGGCTTACCAGAATCTCAGATATGTAAATTACAACGTGTACAAAATGCATGTGCCAAACTCATCTGCAATTCCCCCAAATTCTCTCATGTAACCCCACTACTTCATGATCTGCACTGGCTTCTAGTTCGCCAGAGAATCAAATTCAAAATACTCCTCCTTACTTATAAGGCACTCCATGGCTTGGCCCCCATTTATCTCAGTGAACTCCTGACGTTAAAATCACCCACCCAGTCCTACAGGCTCCGTAGTTCCCATGATACCATGCTCCTGAGTCTTCCACCTTGTAAAACAAAGGTTACTCTAGGTGACCGCGCCTTTGTTAGCGCTGCACCCAAACTCTGGAATAGTCTCCCTGCCACAATTAGACATGCATCATCAATCAATGTGTTATAAAAAATCTGTTTCAGGAAAGTTTTACATAGACATTTTCATTGTAAAGCATACACAGGTTCCCCCTTAGCATCGATTTTAACTTTTAAATGTTTATTTGTATTGTTCCTTTTACTATCATTATGTCATGCGCAGTTGAGTATATACATATAGAAACTGCGCATTATAAATTTACAATTATTATTATTATTATTATTAGAGGAAAAATATACGTTTGGATGTAAATGCTGTTTTCATTCACATTAGACTGGCCGTTGGGGCGTGCACCTGTAATCCAGCTAACAATGGAAGTTACGAAATGATTCAGCCGAGGACGCAGGTTTGAATCTGAGTCACGTCTTTCAGATGGTGACATTAAAGGTCGGTCTCCAGACGTAAATAATCATATCTTATTGATACACGTCAGCGAAAAACCCCAATACACATACACACACGTACCTTGCCGGCATGCAATCTACACTCGGCTACAAAGAACTCTGAGATACCCTTGGAGGCCCAGGTGAGCTTGGTAAGGCCTGGATGGATCTTCTTGTCAAGGTGCCGTATCCGTTCTTTGAAGAGCCCCCTCTCCTCCAGGGACAAGGCGGCTATTATTCTGAAATGGCAGAGGGAAGGAGACATGAGATAAGCATGACTTGGGAGAGGACATATCTGTGGATATTGCTTTACAATACTATTCATAATGACCTTGTAAACATAGTGCTATTTGGTTTTTTGATGTAGTCTTACTAAGTCATTGAATGCTACAGTAAGTCTTAGAGTGTCGGTAAATGCATACCTAAACAAATTTAATAAAGATTATCATAGCTTGAAAGGGAAAAATAATGTTGATATTCATTTAAAAAAAACAATAAACAACTTTCTATCAAAATATCGCAGGTGTGAATGAGCAATTACACTGGAAATACCCTTCCCAGTCAAACATATTATTTGCTTGCTGAAAGATGTAGAGCACCATATGTATCAGGATTTGGAGAGCTATATGAGATAGGAAGAGTTCACAAGCTGATTGTACTTGCCATCCTGAACTAAAATGTTGATTTTAAGTCTGGGCTGAATTTACTTCAAAACACTTTTTTTAATATAAATATAGTGACAAATAGATTTAAAAGACAGGAACGTGTTTTCAGCATTTAAGATTTTAAATGTGGACCTTTTGGGAATAAGATTATTTGTTTTTCCGTGAGCCATTGCTAATATCAATGACGCTAATAAGATTGCTAACCTGTTGTAATCTCTGACGACCAGTAGGACGTTCTCTCTGAGGTTCCTGAGATCTTCTCTCTTCTGGTAAACCTCTGTGACGTAGTGAGGAATCTCAAACATCAACTTCTCCCAATACTGGATCTCGTTGAACATCTTCAACAGATTCCTGTACAAGGCAAAGAGAATGGATTAAACACTCATCAAACTACAACTGGGACAATTGGCAAAGACAGGGCCCCGTCTTATATACGGTTGTGATTAATCGTAACTTATTTGACTCCCCACCTTCACCTTATTTATCCATTTGTTTCAATTTTCTGTATATAAATTAAAGATAGGAGACTGCAAACTTGATTAATTGATTGATTAATTTGGATCAATCGCAACTCTGTATGAGATGGGCCCCAGATCTAATTTTCTGTATAAAATGTACAGTAGTGGCTAGTTTGAATGAATGAGATACAGATTAGAGAACTGAAGTGATCAGCTGTGTAAAATAATTAGTACTCTAGGGTAATCATATTGTGTGAATAAAAGTCAGTTTGAAATTCCTATTCCTCATAAATAAAGTGCGGGAGGCAAGGTGATTTTCACGCACTACCATCTTTCACACTTTGCTTATCAGAATCTTTCAACCTTACAACTTTAATCAGGAAAATTTTTTAGACAACTTCAAACCGGGGGCATGTCTTATAAAGAGTTGCGATTGATCAGAATCAATCGCAAATCCTCTTATCAATCGCAAGATTGCATTCCCCCATCTCTTATGTTAATATATCAATCACAAATATAAGTTGCCATTAATCGCAACTGTTTATAAGAAGGGGCCCATGCAGTGTTCAATCATAGTACTTCTTTCACACTGCTAATCTTGATACAAGTTGTGTTTGATGATAGCTAGAGCTTCACAATCCTTGGTCCATTCCAATTTTTTTTTAAGAAGACAAAAATATGATAGGCAATATAGAAATGTGGGTATTTTAAAACCTACGACACCAGTTACAGGTTTAATCAACGAGGGTAAGAGATAGACTAACCTGTCAAAGTTGACGTCCAGCATACCAATCTTCTCGTTGCTACGGCACAGGAGAGGGCTGTCCAGGAGTTTGATGGATTCCTTGTCCACGGTAGCGGCCCACTCATTGAAGGTCTTCCGGATGAATTCATCCAGGGCGGTGCTGAGCTGGCTATACTGGGTCCGGGTCTCGGCACCGCTCCCGATTTTAGGCAAGAAGTAGGCTTTGTTGAGCACCTATGGAGATGGTGAAATTTTGAAGTAGATTATAAGAATACCGTAAAATCTAAAGTATTAGGTGCAGCATCTTCTTTCTTAATTAAAAAAAATTGTTCGAAATATGTCAGGAAAATGTCACAGGGGAATTTTTACAAAAAGGAGAAACATTGTTTTTTGTATATCCCCATGCCTTACTCAAGGGGAGATATAAATTGGTTTAGTGGTACAACAATCCAACAAATGAATTCTTTCATTTCAAGATCAAATAGACACCTTACCTCCATACATCTATCTGTCCTCCTCTTCAAGGACCTGGCCCAAAGAGTCTGGCCTAAATAGTGGGGCCTGAGAAGCCCAGGTCTAAAACCTTTCTCATACATGACAATCCAACAAAGAAATTCCTTCATTTCAAGATCAAATCTACACCTTATTTATTATCCTAGCTTTAAAGACCTTGCCCAAAGAGCCTGGCCTACATAGTGAGCCCTGAGAGCTGAGCCCAGGTCTAGAACCTTGCTCATACATGACAATCTAACTTATGAATTCCTTCGATCATTTCAAGATCAAGTGTACACCTTACCTCCTATCTAGCCCCCTCTTTAAAGACCTGGCCCAAACAGACTGAACTACAATGTGAAGCCTGAGAACTGAGCCCAGGTCTAAAAGTTTCCTTATACATGACAATCCAACAAAGATCAAATCTACACCTTACCTCCATACATCTATCTATCCTCCTCTTCAATGACCTGGCCCAGTGAGCCTGGCCCGCATAGTGGGGCTTGAGGAAGCCCAGGTCCGGGATCTTCTTGGTGAATTCTTTCTTGACGGCATTGAGTTCGTTGTTGAAGAGATGATACACCTCCACAGTCTTCTTGTCAATGGTTCTACGGATAGCCTAAATACGTACAGCATGAAGAGTGTATTATTCACTGTTAAAATATACAAATCAACTGAGTTATTTAAATAAACTGAACTCAAAATCCATCCTCATTATCCTCCTCCTCCTTTGAGTGAAAACAGACTATTATTAGTGATTAAAATTGGGAAAAACTGATCTGATTGATTCCTTAACACTCCCAACAATATTTTTATAATCAAATGAAATTTTAGGTGAATGTAAATCATCACAAAGCAATGAATTTACCATTCCAAACATTTAAGGGTTGAAATTAAAAAAAAACCTGTTTATGTCTTATTTTCATAGAAAAACGGTTTGGAAAATTAAAAAATAATGGTTGGTAGAATTTACTGTTTTGCGCAGCGACGCCTTCAAAGAAAACCATAAATATCTTTGTGCTTTGAGAAATTTTTCACAATTTTTTGCATATGTTTTTTGCATATGGGTCAGTAAAGTAGAAGAAATATCATATGTAACATTTCATACAGAAATTACACAGTTTTTTCTTTAACCTTCAACAATATTACCGGTTCACTTTAACCCATGAATAAGGAGGTGCATATATCTCACCTCTCTGGAGGAGAGATGCTGGAAGGCATCCAAGAGTTCCACTCCCTGTTCCACCGTCTTGGCTGTCTCGAAGGCCGTCGTGATGACATTCTGCATCATGACCTCCAAATCTTTAATTCCTGCTCGAAATCTGTCAAAAACAAGAAGAAAAAAATGGTCAGGGTCACTGAAATGGATAAATGAATTGATCTTACCTCCATATCACACTTTTTTTTATCATATATGTTTATGTATGTAATACCTTTTAGTTTGTATGTAATCGCTTTTTCTCTTTACTTTGTTTTATATATGTCATCTTTCAGTTGTTTTTCCTATGTATTTATGTTCAATTCGGTGTCTATATGATCTGTTTTATGTTTGTACATGGACTTTTTAGGCTGATATGAGTTTTACCGTGATTAAATATATTAAAATCAAATTCAATTCTATATGTATTCTATACACTTTTCTCACTCATTATTATCTGAGAGGTCCACAATTTACAAGCTCTGCTTTTCAGTGCACCTCTCCATTTCCTCAAAATATAAATACACTTAAATTTGTATTTAAACAAGATGGAATTCGACTGCGCACAGTCGAAAATGATGCCTCCGTCATAGAGCAATTTTACAAACCAAAACAGAAGAAATTTTTCAAATTCAAGTTCATTTGTAATCCATTAACAGGTTCTCAGAATATTGTGATTACAAGCAATTTCTCATATACATATATGACCCTTTGAGCTTTGACCTCGATGACCCTAAAATATACTCAGTACATTGGCTCTGCAAGATGTCCTGAGTTAAATAGTAATCCATCTGTCAGTTCTAATGAGAATGCGTTCACAAGCTATTTTTGCATACATAATGAGCCCATGACCTTTGACCTCATGACCCAAGAATCTACTCAGTTCATTGGCTCTGCAAGATACATACATGATCTAAGTTTGGCAGGAATCCATCAATCTGTTCTAATGATAATGCAATCACAAGCCATTTTTGCATACATAATGAGCCACGTGACCTTTGACCTTGACCTCATGACCCCAAAATCTAATCAGTTCATCGGCTCTGCAAGTAACATACATGACCAAAGTTCGGCAGGAATCCATCAATCTGTTCTTGAGATAACGCGATCACGAGCTGTTTTTGCATATATAATGAGCCCTGTGACCTTTGACCTCGTGACTCCAAACTCTAATCAGTTCATTGGCTCTGCAAGATAAATACATGACCAAAGTTTGGCAGGGATCCATCAATCGGGTCTTCAGATAGCGCGATCACGAGCTGTTTTTGCATACATAATGAGCCCTGTGACCTTTGACCTCGTGACCCCAACATCTAATCAGTTCATCGGCTCTGCAAGATACATACATGACCAAAGTTTGACAGGAATCCATCAATCGGTTCTTCAGATAACGCGATCACGGAACGGGACGTACGGACGTACGTACGGACGGTACGACGTACGGACGGACGGACAACCCGAAAACATAATGCCTCCGGCTACTTCGTAACGGAGGCATAAAAACCAAGACATACTTGTTCAATGACGCATACTGTTAAGTTGTCACACACTGCTAAGTATCAAGTTTAGTGTATCATATGATTTTGTGTTTAATGTTTATACTGATATTCATGTTTAAATGACTATTTCTACTCTATTTTCTACTGCGCCATGAGCCTCACTATTGTGATGTATACCGGCGCATTTTAAGTGTTCATATTATTATTATTACTATGAATAAACTTTGTAGGAATTAAAATTGAAGAAAAATGAATCCTCTTACTTGTTGTAGTCATCATGCCACGAGGTTGCTTTCACATCCAAGATCGTCTTTTTCACGTTCCTCAGGATCAGCAGATTCTTGGCGAACGCCGCCTCGATCTCGAGCAGTCCTCGCGTGACCTCTGGCCCCCTTTGACCTGCAAAGGTCGGCATGGGTATCTTGTCCCCATCGTTCATCCTGGCAAAGTGGATCTGGCACTCGCACACCTACGACAATGAGATACATGTTTAGATGGATCATTGAGTATGGCTGATTCATGGATTAATGTGCCATTCACTGATGGCTTGATAGTAGAGTCGCACACTTCTAGCAAGAAATCCTCATTTGACTGCAGAAGAATATTTGTTATATATGAGAAAATCATCTAAATGTAATATGAAAATCAATGGCTTAAAGAGTGGTTAAGGAACAAAGTTCCAGTGCAGTTTTTGTTGTTGTTGCAATAACTTGATATTAGAGATCAAAACAGACTTCAAATAAGTATGTGTACACAAGTAGAACTTACAACGATTGAATCAATTATGCAATTATGCCAACCACTCAAAATTGGAATTGACTTATCTTTCAAAACATTGACATTTGCAAAATTACACAACTTCTGAGAAACCTATCGACTAAAAGATTGTTCACACATGGTTCGGTAATCTGCAGCGATTCACTGCACCTTTTCTTAAAGCATACTTAATCATACTGCACTTCACAGCTTTGTGTCTTATTACAAACAGATAGGTGAGTTCACACAGGACCACTGTTGCGAATTGTGAATACCGTTTTTATCCCTACTTGCCATTCATTTTGTACACACACAAAATAATCATGCCATGTTTTATCAGGGAATATTTGAACAAGCCTTCAATGTTTCATCTGCAGAGATCCAGGTTTTATTATCACACTCAATATACGTTTTGTTTTACTCAATATACGTTTTATTTTCCTCAATATACGTTTTATTTTACTCAATATACGTTTTATTTTACTCAATATACGTTTTATTTTACTCAATATACTTTTTATTTTACTCAATATACTTTTTATTTTACTCAATATACGTTTTATTTGACTCAATATACGTTTTATTTTCCTCAATATACGTTTTATTTTACTCAATATACGTTTTATTTTACTCAATATACGTTTTATTTTCCTCAATATACGTTTTATTTTACTCAATATACGTTTTATTTTACTCAATATATGTTTTTTTTTACTCAATATACGTTTTATTTTACTCAATATACTTTTTATTTTACTCAATATACGTTTTATTTGACTCAATATACGTTTTATTTTACTCAATATACGTTTTTATTTAACTCAATGTACCTTTTTTTTTAACTCAATATACGTTTTTTTGTTTACCTCCAGAAGGTCCTTGCACCTCTGAACGAAGGCATCCACCTGAGCAAAGATACTGCTCTGATCCAGAACCCAACTATCTGATGAGAACCGATGATGCATCTGCCGAATCTGCAAGAAGAAGGAAGAAGAAGAACACATTTACTGGCCGGTGCTTCAGTGTTTCAGGGGCCCGTTTCACAAAACTTGTCATCAGCGACAAATGACAGTCTTTGTTATAAGCTACTGAAATCCTTGCTTCTGATTGGTTCTCAGCAGATTTTTCACTGATTTTTGTCATTTGTCATTGAAAAAAGGCTTTGTGAAATGGGTCCCAGGCCTACTAATCCCAGAGGGAATGTTTTTGTTCCTCCTCTCAAACTAAACGAGATTAACAAATTCTGTTGCTTGCCCCCCCCCCCCCCTCCCCCCCCCCCCACATCGAACCCCTCTCATTACCTCTCCTCTTATTTTTGCTGTGCAAAACCGCTTCTTTCATTTGAGAAATATCAGTGTGCAAAAAGTCAGCGAGTAATAGTGTATCTTAGTTAAAGAGCTGGAGACCAAAACAAAAAATCTATTTCCTTTTATTGCATATATCAGATGGTATTTAAATTTACTTTGGAAACGATACTTCTACCTTCAGCTAATTGGCACCAAAGTATCATCGAGTGCCGAGAGTTTCTAAGGATTTTTTTCATTACCAGATACCCGTTACCATATAGCTAATGTCTTCTGAGAGTATGAACACTGGGTTTGGACCCAGAACCCTCATAATTGGAATCCAAGGGCACAAACCACTGAACCACACTCACCCATGCGTACGGTTCTTTCCACTGCTTACAGCACTCTATAGTGTCATGAACCCAAAACCCTCATAATTGGAACCCAAGGGCACTAACCACAGAACCACACTCACCCATGCATACTGTTCTTTCCGCTGCTTACAGCACTCTATACTCTCATGAACCCAGGACCCTCACAACTGGAAGCCAAAGGCACAAACCACTGAACCACACTCACCCATGCGTACTGTTCCTTCCACTGCTTACAGCACTCGATACTCTCATGGAGGCTGTTCATGGATGATTTGACGCAGCCATCGAAGAGACGATCTAAGGAGATGTCTTTACAGCAACGCTTGATGATCTCGTTACTGATCTGTACAAAGCAACAAGGATAAGAACAGAAATGGTCAGTAGGATTCATTGTTGTTTTTGTGGGTTTTTTTCAAGAAACCTAGGGGTGTTTCACAAGATTAAGATCGACTTTAAGTTGGACTTACCTATAGCAGGCCGTTTATGCCACTATTTGATTTCACCATTTACTGGCATTGGTCTCTCAAATCTACAGAGTTTACACTTCATAATAGTTCATTATTGAAAGAAATTAAAATATTATTTACAGATCATAATGGTGAGAGCAAACAGTGGCATTAGCGGCCTGCCATAGTTAAGTCCAACTTAGAGTCGATCTAAGTTTTTGTGAAACACTCCCCATGCCATCAATTCATTGTTAAAACAAATCTTGTGCTGAGAGCCAGAGGGACGTTGATCAAATTAATTCTCTCAGTCCCATCGACCTAATACAGGATCCACATGGTTGCCATAGGCCATAGGTTCGGTATAGCATTATCTACCTCAGTATCATCTCTGATTCTGGTGCATATCTTTAGGCCCTAGTTTGATTCAGTCCTGGAAACAGTGTTACGCTAGCAAGTTTACTCATATCTGTTTGAAACAATGCAACATAAGTCTCAATATCTATTACTTCCGGTGAGTAAATATATAGACAACATATGAGAAAGATATTGGCCCTATCATAAAACTTGTTATCAATAACACGTTGCAATATCTGTTATATGCTACTGAAATTGTTGCATTTGATTGGTTGAGAGGTTTTTTGTTATAGAAATGTGACAGTTATTATTGATAACAAATTCTATAAAACAGGACCCTGCTTAACTGTCTGAAACAGTGAGAAAACTGCACAACCTTAAATGAACCCAGAAATGGATCCAGAAAACAGATTTTGTTGTGTTGGAAGGTTTCTGTTAATAAAAAGCAGTCTGAACTCTGTTCAATCTTATGAATACAGAGATATTAGAGTGCACACATTCTGTGAGAGCTAGTGGGTTAATGTCTCACCTTCCTGAATAGACCAGTGAGCCTCTCCCTGCTCTTGTAGTGGTCCGAGTTAACCCATATCATCCTAACCCTGTTGATGATGCCGGGCAGCATGTTGGGGATGTCTGCTGGCTTGGCCTTGTTGAGTTCCTCGCACTTCTCCGACAGGGTGGAGAGGAACTTGAGGTTGCTCTGTGCTTGAGCTGATCCATCCTGCACACATTGAAAATAGCAATAAAATAACAATACTTAAAGCAGGACTGCACTTCTTGTAGCTACTTGCGCCCTCTATATAGCAAACAATGCCTATAAGCGGTAACCAGTGGTCCCCATGATCCCCTTTTTGTTATGTTAATTGAGAGGTGATTTGATGAGATAAACACCTGTCTTTTACAGACGTATGCAGGGAGGTCTAATCCCTCCTGGCCAAACTAGTGCAGACAGGCTTTAATACTTTTTTATAGCATTTAAAACTAATGCTTTTTAATGCTGCACAAGTTCATTCAAAGATTCCGGTAGCATTTACTCAATCTGCTCTATTCGTATAAGAGTAGGGGGAAACCCCGGTGTAGTGGTCCACCTGCACACCCCAGTATGCCAGATGGACCTTGTGAAAGATTAGCCCTGTACTAAACAAGTTATCCAATAAAGTCTACTACAATCGGCTTGAAGACATATACTTATAGATGCATACATGTTTAAAAAAACCTCACCCCTATTAAATTTTGCTTGATACAACATCTTTATAACATCGGAGAATTGACATTTCATGACTGCAAAAAACATTCTCTCAAAATGTGACTATTTTCTAATCAAATTATCAGAACTCATCACAAACATGAAATTCTATTTAATCCATTCACTACTTGATACTCCCATTACCATAGGCTTAATGCATAAATTGCCCTGTTCTCGTAGGCGATGGGTTAATAGACGCATATTTCTTTAGATTACCACTTCTCATCCATACCTGAATCAGTTTGGAGAGTTTCTTGAAGGGTGTAACGTAGGATGATTTGGCCTGCTCCAGGATGGCCTGCACCCTTAGGACCCCATCCTTCTGTAGCTGTTCACTGATCCCCGACAGGTCCTGGCACCGGCTTCTCCAGAACTGGATCTCTTCCAGGGGACCGGCATTCTCTGAGGTCTCGATGGCATCCTGTGAGGCCAGGACCTCCTTGATCTGTCTGGTCCAGTGCACCATGGCAGCTGTCATGAATATTCATACAATTATTCAGTATGGCAGTTTTTATGAATGAATATTCATATTATTGATCAATATGGCAGCTGTCATTCTACCAATCAGTATGGCAGCTATTATGAATATTCGCATTATACATCAGTAGTCTTTTTAGACTGATGTGAGTTTAGCGTGAATAAATAAATTCAATGGCAGCTGTCATAATTATACCATTTGGATGACTTTCATCATGATTAAAGATATAGACCAGTTTTGGAAACGCCCCCCCCCCCCCCCTCTCAAAAAATGAAATGGAAGCTCCTATTACCAATCATGTGAAAGAATATGTGAAGATACAAATTTTGCCGGGAAATCCCCTACTAATTGATATATTTGGTGGACTATTATATCTATAATTCGGACCGGATAGATATCGCGCACATGAGAATTCTCAACTTCTGGGTAAAGAATTGAAAATACTCACTTTCTAGTCTCTGTACGAGTTCCTTGTCCTTGGCGGCCTTTTCCGGTGGAATGTTCATGCCTTCTTTGGGGATGTAGAGCACAGTGTGTCCCTGGATCTTATAATGTGTGTCTGTCAGACTGGCCATGAACCTGTGAAGCTGTGCGGAGAAATCATTCTTAATGCCTGGTTGAGGTGGGAAGGTAGGGGGGGAGAGTTATAGTTAAGGAAAATAACATTTGCCCTTGCAGTGCCAGAAAGTGTTCAAGCATGTATTCAGCAACAAAAAAAGACAATCCATGAGAAACGTTTTCATTTAGAGTCAATTTTCACTTTTCATCTTGATAACAACGCTGTCTCATGAGATCTTACCACACAAGTTAGCCCATGGGTAATTTTGTCTTACTTTAATTTTTAGCTTTGTTCCAGTTCACATCCAATTTAAAGCTCTTCACTGAAGCAACATTCAAATAACATGTGACTAAATCTTGTTAACTCATAGCCTGCCATGAGGCTGCATGCACGCTATTGTTACGCTGCTTCTTGCATGCTAGCAAACATTCGTAATAGCATGTATTGTTCATGCCCATTGGACTGTGCCTAGTGTTTTGCACGCGCTATTGTTAGTACCATCGCGTTAATCCGATTATCTCGTTATAAATCTGGCACTGGGGGGATTAGCCCTGTGGCAGGATAAGAGTTAACTTGAATTTCTTTGAATCCTTTTAAAGATTTGTAACTTTTTTCAGTAGACCCATTGCCAACCCAGGTCGAAAATCCCATAGAGACCAATAGAGACCATTAGAAAAATTCTATTGGTCTCTAATGGTTTCTGTTGGAGTCTATTGGTTTCTGTTGGACCCATAGAATTGAATCCAATAGAGACCATTCAAACCATCAGAAACCAATAGAAACCAATAGCACCCATAGAAACCAATAGAAATAGAAACCAATAGGACCAATAGAAACCAATAGAAACCAATAAGACCAATAGAAACCAATAGAAACCAATAGGACCAATAGGACCAATAGAAACCAATAGGACCAAAATAAAACAATAAGACCAAGGCAATAGAAACTAATAGAACCAATAGGACCAATAGGACCGATAGGACCAATAGAAAACCAATGAGACCAATAGAACCCAATGGGACCAATAGAAACCAATAGGTCCAATAGAAACCAATAGAAACCAACAGCTAAATCTATCTCATGCATATTCATGATTACTTTATACGTGTTCACAGAACATTACATTTATCATAATTTGTTAAGCAACTTATGACAATGTACATCAATTTTGTGATTTTTATTTTCTTTCGGCAACTAATGACCAATAGATTATTTGTTTAATCATGTTAGAATTTCATTCACGTTTTAGCAATAGATATATCGATTATAATGACTACTATAAAATACTAACCAAGAAACAATTCATGTATGTTTATTATATAGAATAGTACAAGGCTTCAGTTAAAATAAAGGATATTCTTAAACTCACTTCAAGTGATCTATGTGATGGAGTTAATGCAATTGAGATTAGAATATACCTTTTTGGTGGACAGTTGCTAAAATCGATTTTTGATTTATCATTATTGATTTACCAATAGAAGCCATTGGACTATTGGTTTCAATAGGTAATTCGGAATATGGGACCATTAGATACCCATAGAAAGATCTCTAATGGACCAACAGGAACCCATAGGAAATATCTAATGGACCAACAGAAACCCATCATAGAAGAAAATATCTAATGGACCAACAGAAACCCATAGAAGACGTGGGTGGATGTTGGTCCAATAGAAGTTTTCTGTTGGTCCATCAGCATTTTTTCTGTGGGTTTGTGTTGGTCCAATAGATATTTTCTAATGGTTTCTGTGGGTCCATCATTTCACTTTCCCTATTGAAACCATTAGACACCAATAGCTCTAATGGTTTCTGATGGTCCAATAGGATCGGATCCTAATGGAATTTCGACCTGGGAACAGGGAACTGGGTGGCTCCCATTTAAGGCTATGAAAAAGAGAGAATACAAAGTCAACAGGTTAACCTACTTGCTACCATTGGCATTTTAGGTAAATTAATAAATAGATGGGAGTACGTACTGTAATTAAAAGCATGGGAATTAACTAAAAAATTGGGGCTTGATCGCCCATGCTGCAGGCAATGCCACCGTGGTAGTTTTTTTAATATATTATAGAAATAGAATGTGGGAATAAAAAAGAAAAAAAAGTAGCCCCACAGGTCTTTTGCATATTCCCTTATCTCTGGGTCATACTATACAAAATGTACAGTGCAGTAGACTGAATATGCCTTCTTTTTCTAATCTAGGGAAATGACCCAGTTTAACATGGCAAATGTGAACGAGGTTTTAACATCATATGTAAGGATACTGTCCGGCCAGGTGGTGTTATCAAAGAAGAGCGGTGCGAAGATGCTGTGCATGATCCTCAGCAGGCTCTCCACGTGGCCGCTCCTGACCGTGCCGTACTGCACCGCCTTCTCCACGTTCGCCCCGGTCATCTTGACCCCGGGTCGCCGGATGAAGTAGTTGAGCTCCTCTACCCCCTGCGGGGGGATGTTGTTGCTGACGACCAGGCCCATCTGGGGGTCGACGAAGACGGTGAGGAGCCTGTCGTTGGAGGCGGGGTCGAAGAAGGCGTCGATGGTCTCGTGGTGGGCGTCGGCCCACATGTCTGGCTCGCTGGCTGCCAGGATGACCCTCTGTTTCACAAAGTCAACCTGGAATTCACCAATTTTCAATACACTGTTGTTTAAATCAAGTCTTTGGTAAACAAAATTGAACTTAAAACAACTTTAAACATCCTAAATAAGTTGGATTAACAGTACTCGATTCAATGCAATGTAAACAAATATTTTGTCTAGGTCATCTCCTGTATAACCGGTTTCCTTGACCTTCTTAAGAGTTAATATTGTGCAAATACATTAAGTATATTGCTATATTTTTCTTTGATGATTGAAACAAAAGTAAAATTAAAAATCAATGACACTAACGGAAATCCATGAGATTTATAAATCAATGTACACTGCATAAATCAAAACACAATTTACACTGTAAACATACAACATTTAACCCCCCCCCCCCCCCCATCTAATATTGATATAAAATAACAAGGCCTTGGAGAGCTAAAGAAAGTCTCAATTCCTGCTACCACAACTACGGTATTTGGCCATAGAGGACAGCACCGGCCACGGGTATTTCCGGTACCCATACAAATACAATTGGTCAAGAACTGGAAATTCTGATATAAATTCTAGGTTCTGGACTAATAAACTATAATTTACACATTATGATGGTGCCTACACATATAGATCTCATAAAATCAGCAGGGGAGTTCATGAAAACTCTAACAATACTTTACTAGAATTAGTAATTAGTTGACACTGCTGTACATTCTCTATGCAAGCTAGAAGAACCTTGTCTTATCGTCTTCCCCAGTATCATAGCTGCGCATGCGCTGACCTTCGGAACATCTAATCAACACTTACATAATCAATGTGAACTGGGGTGGGTGCTTCATCGTGGCCTATTGAAGGAGAGCTACCATTTGCAAAGGTCATGGTGTCTCCATTCATCAGGTCACCACTGGGAGTATGACGGGAACCAGAGGCTGGTGTGGCTGTCATTCTTCCTGCTCCTGTTTCAGTAAAGGTGAAAATATTTCTTTAAAGACAGTGGAATAGTTGTTATAAAGACCACTCAAGAAAAGATGGGGGGAGGGGGGGGGGGGGGGCTTTTAAAGACCAGCCTGATTAAAGGTAGTGTATCCCTTTTGCAGCCATCATCAAATTCTGTAGAATTTTGCAGGAATTATGAATATGTCATCTATGTCCTATCTATAAAATGTAAACATTATTAGTGTTCTAGCATTCAAATTATGCAAGGAAACCTGTTTACTTGCTAGACTTCACTGTCAGACACTATTGAGTGACTGAATGACTTCTTTTTTTCTTTGGTAATAACATACATAAAATGCGCTGTAAAGGGTACGTAGCAAATCTACATAATACTAGTTTCCATACATGTATATCTCTGTAATTATTTTGAATGCCTATAAACCAACCGATAAACAGTATGTATACCTGAGGTCAGTGCACTTCTTGGTTCGGACCCCTCAGGTAGTTTGATGGCTGGTGGAGACTCTGACTTGCGCCCGTTCGGTAGACCATTCTGCACGGGGGTCTGAGGGGTCATCTCCTCCTCGACCCCGTTGGTCAGGGGTTCTTCATTATTGGCAGCAGGGGCTTCAGCTGAATCTGCCATCTTCTCTTGGTGCTGCAATCACAGGTGGCGATTCCTTTTTAAAGAGAGAGAGGGAGAAAAAATCACACATTAAAAAAAAGAAGACACCTTACTGTTATGTATTAAATGCGTGTGCGTGAAGTTAGCGACCGTATTAATTACAGATTACAGTCGATAACCTCACGCATGCTTGCGCGCCTGCACCCCTTTGTCTGTTCGGTATGCAATTGTATTGTGCAGCGGTTTGCCATGAAACCTGTGTGTGAGAAAGTGTTTATTATAATGTCTTTGTTTTTAGGAAAAATACTCCAAAAAAGATAACAAAATTGACACAAAAGGGGTAAGAAATGTAACAAATTTATATCGTGACCATTATTTGAACAATTGATGAAGATTAAGTTGATTTGGGGGTATTTTTAGGATGTTATCTTCATGCCAGAGTGACGGGTAAAAACCTTATTATCAATATTTTAGGAAAAACAGTGAACAACAGTGTCATTTTCGCAAGAAAAGGCAGCCATGATGTAATTTTCATATTTGAAAATTTAAGTTAGACTTATTTTTGCAATGTCAAAAAATACCTTAGGGTCACAGTGCGCGGGCCGAGGCACCTTTTTTCTTGTAAAAATAACATGAACATAGGGTAGCACGCCCAGTATTCGGTCAGACAACCATTTCAACAGCTGTAACAATTTAAAAAATAATTAATGAGCCACGAAACTTGCACAAATCAGGCAGCTGAACAACTTTTCTCAACTCTCAAAATTAAATCAGATTTAGGGCCCCGGAAAGATCTCCCACTTAGCTCAAAATTGGTCAGTGTCGCACAACTTTCTGCACTTCCGCGTTCTCTTAGCACATGCGCTAACATGCATAGCCATATGTAGAAGTCTATTGCGAAACAACTACGTGTGCTGTCGCAATGAATTTCGTATGTGTGTGAAGAGAATCACTTCCGTGTTCACTCCATGTCAGCGAATTTGCAAATGACGCACTTGTCGATGTGCAGGAGGTATTTATACGATGCCCTTGCCATGCGGTATCACTCGGCCAGTATTCGGTCAACGCATTGACATTCAGTGCTTTATCGCGCAATTGTGTGAAAATAGTACGCAAATACGCTTCGCTCATTGGCAACGGAGATACCACGCACAAATCGCGTGACCGAATTCTATTCGGCGCGACCGAATTCTGGGCAGAAAAATGCTCCGTCTTATTTCGGAAGTATTTTGCTTATCATTATTCTATATTTTAAGTGACTATAAAATTAAAATCCTGTTAGAGGAATACATTTCTTTTCATTTAATGGGTAGATTGCCAAATAAAAGAGTTAAGAATTCAAAGTATTAGCGATTTCCCCTTAAGTGACCGAATACTGGGCACTCTAGTACCTAGAAAGCAATAACCATCTGATTTGGATCATTTCTTTAATAAAACTGACATTTGTTGTCATTCCCCAATACAGATGGCAACCCAGAGATCTCGTACCGTGGGGGTAGCTATAGCCAACAATGGCAGCTTTTTTTGTCAAAACATTTTCTCCCCGATTTTCTTTATTTAGATCTAATTTTCTGATTTCTAAATCAGATGTAAATTAAGTCGGTATGTCATTTGTCCTAATTACAGTTATCAAAATTTGATAACTTAATATTAAATACGTAATTTACGGACTTACTTATATGAATTATCCAATTTGTATCTCAGATCCGCGAAGCAGTACGTTCATGCATTCGAAATATTACCCGGCGGCCGATATATTTCCGGGTCCACCTAACAAAACATAGCCAAATGGCCAATCAGAGCACTCGTTTCGTGGGAGTTCGTTGGTCAAGCTGGGCCGACTCGTACGTAGCTACGGTAGCTATTGGACGTTCGAAAAGAAAAAATGAATATTCATCAACTAAAACCAAGACGGATAATGTTGACGAGACTTTCTCGGATTAATCATTAATTTAGGATCTAAATGAGCAAGCTATCGTAAGTCAAATAAGCTATATATATGTTATTTTTAATTTGTGTTGTAATTGCAGCAGTTATGAGGATGTAAAGAGTGAAAATCTCGTTGCATATCTCATTCATCGCGGTCCGGTCGAACCGAACCATTTGTTCCGTACAGTGCCTCACAGAAAGAGGTCCCCAGACTTCAGTCTCTATAATCGGAGGTCCAGTGGAGCCAGACGTAGTCTCAGTGGAACAACCGACGATTAGAGAGACTGAAGTTTTCGGTCTATCTAGTACCCTACATTGTTCTCATTCAATTTCAAATTGAAATTGTCATGCGATTTTTGGCACAGTGACTTAGTGACTTACTCTTCAGAATTATCAGATTAAACATTAGTCTTAGAGTACTTAGAGCGATAGAAAGGAAATCTTTGTCAGTTTCAAGTCAAATATTACTAGAATCTAGACCTCTAGACTCTATATTATTATTAGGGTCGGAAACTTCGGGGGTTCAATTCGCTGTCATGTCGTCGCGCAAGAGCCAAGCCCAGGCCGCGGCCGCGCCAAGGGCAATACGTAGTCGACCGACACAGATGCAGACCGAGGTGCCGAAGGCGAAGCTAGACACAATTTGCAAGAATTTGCCGCTAATCTACTATCTCGTGTTTAATAACATTAAGTAATTGCAAATATACATCAGCTTAATTAGATATTTACCTATTTTCACTTTGCTGCATTCTCAAAACTTATAATAAAAGTATTTTCTACTTGCACTCTCGTTTTCGTAACTGATTATTGGCGATGCAGCTTCGCTTGTGATCACCCTGACGACAACATATATTCAAAAATTGGCAACATTGTAAAGACTTACTTTCTTAAATTTATATAAATATTTATTTATACATTAATTTATATATTTTAAAAAAAAGTTAAACTATTTATCAGCTAAAGATATTTTATAATTGTAAATATTAGGTAAAAAAATTGTAAAAGTATTATTTTGTACATTTTTATCGTCGGAGTTTATAGCGATTCGTAATTTGAATGGTGTATATCCCCTATTCCATTATTATATTGCGATCGCAAAGCTACGGGGGCCCTGGAAAGAGACTGGTGACTTAAGTGATTGTTCGAATTGATTTCTGCATGTTTTGAAAATCATGTACGCTAGTCAACTGCATTATCTTCCTATTCCCACTCCCGAGAAAAACAAACTTTATTTAGAGGTTTAAATCCCTTTTTCTATAATTCCTCTCTAATTTTCTCCTTCTCATCATCATTATTTTGTTAAACATATTCGTATTGTTATTATAATTTGTATTAGGGGCCTAGATTATTAATAATAATAATAATACAATATTTATATAGCGCAAAATAAACATAAGTTTCTCTTTGCGCTGTACAAGCATAATTATAATCACATAAAATGAATCAACACAGAGAAATATACAAATCTTATACTACTAAAATGACTAACTTAACATAGTAAATAACATAATAAAGAGATAGCTAACATGGTCAAAAACAAAGAACGTAAGTCAGGATAGTTTAAACTAATTAATTAAGGCCAAAGAGGTGCGTTTTTAGTGAAGATTTGAATGTTGCAGCAGTGGGTGCCTGTCGTATGAAATTGGGGAGATTGTTATTATTATTATTATTGTTATCATTGTTATCATTGTTATTATTACCTATAATTTTGATATTATTACTATATCATCACGATAACTATATCATCACTATCATCATTATTAAACTTATATTTGAAATCCCTGGCGTGCGTACTCCATATAATGGGGGGGGGGGTTCGGGCTGGGAGGGCAGCCCCCCCTCGATCCCCTCAAATAAAATTCAAAAATTGTTTATTTCTAATTCGGTACCAATGATTAACAAATTTTGCTGAAATGACATGATTGTCTGAGTTTTTTCTTCTCCCTTTTGCCCATTATAGACCTACTACACCCGTGGTGATGCATATTTTGTTTGGACCCCACCCCGGCTCTGAATTCTGCTCGTTATACTACTGCTTGAAATAGTGGGGGGGGGGGCACTGTGCCCCCTGCGGAGTACCGCCTCTGTTCGGCAATATATACATATCCTACACTTTACAGACCAATTTATTGATTTCAATCCGAACACGCGAGGACAGGGCCCAAAGGGGGAGGGCTAATTCGTGAGATAATATTAGCGGCGTATCAACTTGCCGAATATAAGCGACGGCCGGGTAACAAAAAAAGTTTTAAAAACACCTTAAAAAAAGAAAAAAGAAGATGGACCCCCACTCCTAGCTAGCCAACAAAAAAGCATCAATTTGTTATTTTAACCAACGGGGGGGGGGGGGATTTTGCTAGGGGGCGTGGATCCGCGCCTGCCCCATTATCCCTGCCCCCTGCCCCCTCTCCTGGATCCGCCACTGACAATACCCATTTAGTGGTTTCATTATTTTTTTTCATCAATGTTTTCCAGCATTTAAAAGTAAGTGCGTCGCGAGAGGAAGTTGTGGATGTGAGATATGTGACACCCACATAAAAATAATAAAAACATCTGTAGGCGAATTCAACATTTTTTTAAAAGCTCAATACCGGCAATAATATTCCCCCTAAATTTCCCCGTTTGTTACTACCTTTACAGTCAATGTAGGACTATTTCGTGTAAAAAAAAAAAAAAAAAAAAAAGTTATTTCTATCTATTAAAAATACAAAAAGCGTATAAAATGTAAATACATAACTCGGGCACCGACTATAGGCAGATCGATGTTGTGGCGATAATAGCGATAATAGCTTGAGCTCACAAGACCGACCTCGGTTCTTTACGTTGTGAGGGGGTGGGGCGTGGCTGCAGCCCCCAGATAGCTTATGCCTAATAAGAGACAGTCCATATTTCCTTGTGAATTCCATTTCCCCTTATACTCCTATTTGTCTCACTTCTTTTTTGTTTACATATTTCTCTGCTATCTTTATGAATTTTGCAGTTCTCTTTTTATCCCGGCCTTTTCCATGTATATCATCATTTTCTATTCTTTTTTCTATGGATGTCATCCTTTTCTTTCCTCTTTACTTTTACATAATTTGTTCATATTTTGTTTCTTCTTCGCTAAATTTTTGTCTTCTTCACGTATAGACCCGTTTCTTAAAGGAGGCCAATTTCTTTCCGGCATCCCACTTGTTTTCGATATATTGTCTTCTGAGCCGCTACATCAAAAGCCGTCCATTATTTTTCTATAATTTTTGTAATCTTTATTTCTTCTGATCTCTTGTTACCGTTCTACTTATGTAAACAATTTCCTTATCTTCAACTTATCCTCTTTCTTGTTACTTCATTTTCATTTTCTCTTCTTTGTTTTGGTTAAATATCATATTGAATTAAATTGGAGATTTTTCTACAAGAGTATTGGTGAAGTGGATGCCAGTATTAGCTTCACATAGACAATCATGTGTATGATGTGTAGATAAGATCATAACTTTTAACCGATTAACCTTCATCTTTTTCTTCAATTATCTTAGCTCATAATTATTCAATATACTTTAGCCTAATAATTAGTCACTTCCAATTGTATAGTCGCATGATACAGTATATTTACAATATTAGCAATTATATCATAATTCGGAATGATGTATTAACTATTATTGAATTGAATTTATTTAAATTTAATTTATTTTATTCTGCAAAACACACAAATCAAATTACATTTGAACGATGGAAAATATATCAGGCGCGTATGTAGGGGGTGTTTTGGTGGTTTGACCCCCCCCCTCGATTTAATTTAATTTTTGCTCAAGGGGGGGGGTGCTGAGTATAACAAAAATACAAACTGCTCCTTAATTCCCCCCCCCCCCGGCCCCCACTGAGCGAAATATCTGTCAGCGCGATTTTCAATTTACAAACACCCTCCTTCGCCATTGACATAATATAAAATATAATAATTTGTTTGAACGTTTACACAATATAATAATAATAATAATACAAATGTTGACAAAATGTAACTGATGACACACTATCAAGAATTATTCATTGATAACTCTGCAGAAGAAGGAAAAGAAGAAGGGCTGGATATATTTATATTCAGCCCACTGTTTTGACTTATAAGAATTTGTGTTCAGATAATTATCTTCAATGACTGTTGACGACGTATATGTTTTATTTTTATGACATATATACAGTGATGTTATTTCGACTCGGCCATTGAAAATTTAATCACTACTTTTTTTATTCAATTAAATTACTTCACTGTTCATGCCTTCATGGACCTCAAAATATACCCTATCGGTCTACTGGTCTGTTGCCACCCCCCCCCCCAAGCCTAACTTTCCAATTTTCGGGCAATTAACCCACACCTAAATTTCGGGCAGCGAGATGCCCTAATGCTAGCAAGGTGCCCGAATATCCAAAAATTTATATTCGAGCTGCGAGGTCAGTGGCGTAACGAGCCAAAACAATTGAGGGGCTGTGTGTGACTCGGGTATTAATCCCTTAAGACTTGGGAGGGGGGGGGGGGCAAGGGAGAAAAGAAGTTTTTCACCGTGTCTGATCTTCCCCGAAATGAGACAATTTTTTCATTTTACGTTATTCACATTTTCATTTTTTTATTATCATCGAAGCGGCCTTTAATTACTTATAATTATATACTCAATTTTTCTATTTTTTGTTGTTGTATGAAAATGTGCAACTAAATTTAAGGCCTCTTTTGATCTCCTGACAGGTAAATAATACTCTAAGCCTTCTTTGCTCTATTTCTATTTGGATAAGCAGCGTAAAATAATCATTTCACCACTGAAAATTTCAAGGGACAACTATATACTCAATAAATAAGGTTTACAGCTATTCTTTATTTTAATGGGTTATATAGTGTACTTCGTGAGGTCACGGTGCTGCAACTTAGAAGGGAGACTTTCCCTTGTTATACTTTAGTAGTGAAACTTTGCATTACAGAATATTTCAGAGGCTGGTATAAAACTATAGGGGAATGAGAATTAAAGTTATTCTCTATACCATTGTTAGCAAATCGTGATTAAACAAACATTTATTGCATTCGAGAGATTAGGAGAGGAGTTAATTACTACATGTACAAACATGCAGCCATTTTATAGACGGTCTCCTGTAACTGTGTAATATAACGCATTACTAAGGTAACTTTAAAAAGGGCATTTTTTTTAATGAACTGGGGTGGGTGCTTTATCGTGCCCCAGTGAAGGAGATCTACCATTTGCAAAGGCCCTATAAAATTTACATTTGACGGTAGGCCAGTACGTAATGGACTGTAATGCATGAAATTTTAAAGGAAACTCTTTTCCCCTTCTTAAATGCTTCTCGGCTTCATACTTCTTTCTTTATATCTTTCCTTCTTCCGCTTTCCTTTTCTCCCTTTTAAATTTTTTGTTTGGGGGCAACTTCGGAAGTTTTTAGGAGACAGCAGCCCCTAACCCCCTAGACCTTCAGTAGGCATACGCCAGTGAGCAAGATGCCCTAGACTTTAGTGTCATATACTGAGCAAGTTAAAGTGCCCGAATGTGAATTTTTCAAAATATGAAGAAATTTATTTTATTTTGATTTGCGCGTTCACTGTGCTAGCGCTTGGAAACATTATAATCTGAAGAGTTGGTATAATTATGTGGGTAAAAGAAATCAGCCCCCCCCCCCCTCGATAAAAATGTACGCTTGTGCCCTCCTCATATATCTTGCTGTAGATACATGCACGATGTGTAATGGTGTTTGCACTTTTGTTTAATACTTATTGGTAGGCTTACGGTTGCACCATGTGAGAGAGGGGGAGGATGAATGCCCCCCCCGGGGGGGGGGGACTGTAGGTGGGCCTAATCTTTGTGAGAGTGTGTATATTTATACTCGTTTTCATTGTGCGCCAGTGAAAAATTTACTTGGTATTTTCCAAACCATTGAGCAAAAAAAGGAAAAAGGTAAATTTGTGGTTACCATCTTTTTTTGTTGTTGGGGTGGGCCCGCGTCTCCCCCCTTTTTGCCAGCTGGGGGGGGGGGGGGCGGGGCGTCAGTCGCCCGTCGCCCCCTCCCCCACCCGTGGATCCTCGCCTGTTCCTATGCATGTATGAACCTCGCCTCTTTTGGGTGACTGTACTGTTGGCGCGCTGCTTTGTGATTAATACATGTATGTAATTGTAATTGCCTCTTGGCGGCTCTTGACGGTTGTAAGCGGCTTTCGACGGCTCTTACAGCTGACATGTATAGTAGCAAAGCGAGTATACATGTACGGTAGAAGCGTTGATCTCGATGGCTCTTTGCGAATTGTTGCGGTCCATTGCGGCTTCTAAAACGGATGAAAACAACATTGACCCTGGCATTCTAGGAACAAATATTCAGGGTTTTATCTACATTATTGGAGACATTGGACATCTTTAAAGAAATCTCTTGCTTTGCAGACATCTTCTCTTTGAGAAAGAGGATAAAATGGACTCAGGAAGTGATACAGAAGAATTTTATGACGCCCCAGAAGAAGTCTCTTCCAGTCCTGCCAGGCAAGTAGAGTTTTACGTTGTCCCGTGTATCCATTGCAGTGTAGTGTTTTTTGTGCCTAGATATTTATTGATGATGAAATTCAATTCACTCAGCTCAGAAAATGCACGACTTCCGTGGCGTGATCGTCCGAGGTCCGTGTTCTAAATCCTTCCATTTCATACATAAGTGGTTTCCTATTTATTTATGGTCTAGTCTATTTTTGTACAACCATTGTTTGGCATTGACAGCGTCAGCACACATAGGAGCATCACTATCCTGGCTGTGTAGTAACAGCTGTGCTTTTGATTCTCAACATTTCAAACACCACTGTACAAAACTCAACTGATTTCACTAAAAATCGGTACTTTAGTGACAATTGATGACACCTAAATAGCAGTAAAATACATTTTTTTCAACTTACTGATGTTAAAAAGAATTATTTAAAAATTCAAATTGTAAGTCTAGTGTCAAACTTTGCTTACAGCTGCATCGACATGATTGTGTACAGTCTATGCGATATTGTGTGGTGTGTATATTTGTGTATAGACTTCTAGGTCCCTGCCTCACATCATGTATGCAGTGCTAGAGGTCAATACGCATTAGCATTGACTCTCTATGCTTTGCTGGAGTGAGCGTCAGCGGTTTCACTTTCAAGTTAAAATTATCGTTTTTAAATTCAAGTTTTGCCTTGCACTTGGATTTGACTTTGAGTTATTGCCTTTCGATTTGACTTGATTTTTCACTTAATACTTGCACTAGACTAGTTTAAGTTTTAGCCTGTTTTGGGTAGTTTGAATGTTTTGTTTGTTCAGACAACCTTTCTGCATGAATAACAATAATGTTATGTGGCATTTTTTTTTTGGTTATAATTTTATGACATTTTAAAAGTGATTACCATGAATTTTCTGTTTCTGTTGTTAAGGAAAGCGGCAAGAGAGCGAGGAAACCGGCAGTCAACCACCAACCAGTATGAAGACGAGCTACGCCATTTGGAGGAGGAGAAAAGGAAAGCTGAAGAGAAGAGACAGAAAGAGGATGCCATTATGCAACACAAGATAAGGGAACTGGAGGAGAAGAAGAGAGAAGAACAAGAAAGAGAGCAGCAGGTGGGTTTTCAATAGGATTTCCCTGTCATTTCAAATGATTTAAACAAATGTCTGTTTTTCATGAGTAGAATTTATACCAACTCTAATCATCTTAAGATCAAGTTCTTGTTGTTGTTTGGTATTATCAGCGTTTCATTTTGTAAAAAATGTTTACGCCTTTGTACCCTTTTACATGTTTTAAAGCTTATCTGCCATAGGTTACAGGAGGGATTAGAGCGCCATGCAAGGTCACTGGACAGGTGGTTATCTCATCAACTCAGCTCTCAGTTAACATAAGAAAAAGAGGATCATGGGGGACCAATGGTCACCGATTAGGCATTGTTTGTTGTAAGAGGGCGCAAGTAACTACAAGTAGTGCAGTGGGCCTTTAATCTATTTGCACAGTTAGTGTTATCTGTTAATGATATGACAGGGGAAAGAGAGTGGTTCCGCATGTACTTTTAAACTTGGCCTATATGACATTTGTATATTTTTGTAAAATCATCTGATGACATATTGAAGAGAAAAAGTATAAATCATTTTATTATAAATGATTTGGTGTCAGCTATGCCTGGGAAGGCCGAAGGGAAGAGCATGGTAATCAATAATACCCTTGGGGTCTCTTCTTCCCTTTATACCTGAATATGCTCAATATATTTCTTTCTGTTATTTTGACACAGAGGCTTAGAGAAGAGATGGAAAGATTACAGAAAGAGAGAGAGGCAGAAGTAAAGAGACGATTGGAAGAGGAAGAACGGCAAAGAGAAGAGCAGGTACATGTGTAATATTTTGACCCGTAGACATAAAAACTTGGTGACATTCATAATATCCTGTTTTTGTTGAGCTCTCATCTTAATTTATTTATTTATTTATTTATTTACTTATTTATTTATTTATTTATTTATTTATTTATTTATTTATTTAATTATTTCTGGATGGTTCAACAGTTAACATAGTATGATCATGACCATCATGGTAATAACTAAGAGATTACGATCATTACCAGTATACTTTTGCAATTGTAAATAACACAGAAGCATACAGAGGTAAACAATATAAGCTTAAAGATAAAGACCAGTTATGGTCATGCGATTGCATTGTGAAAGAAACGTTGTGGAATCGATCAGAAAAGGTTGATCATCTAGCATATAAGTATTGGTGTGTACTGCAAGGTTCTGGAATCATAAAAGTGATATAAAATTTGGCCCAGTCTTCCTAAAGTTACAAGCACTGTACACAGAAAGATGTATATGGGACTACGCACACGTGCGCAACACATGCGTTTATCTTTCACACACCAATAGATAAACTAATAAAAGCCCATAAGAATAAGGCTTGATAATTGAATGCACCAGACGCAGAAGTGATAATAACATGCTTAGAAAAAAAGGAGGAAAAAAAAGGAGGGATATCATTTAACTATGAGAGATATTGTCTTAAAATAAATTATGCATTATAAAGAGAGAGAGAGAAGATGTTTCTTGTAAAGTCTTTTAAATGAATTGTTAAATCAGAGAGACTGTAAAAAAGCAGGTAGGGAATTTAAAATTTTAGGACCAACCCTAACAGAGAATGATTCAATAAATTGAATTTAATATATTGATTGATGGTCTTTTGTCAAGAAAATGTGCTAGAAATGTGACATATGATCTATGTCATGTATCGCTTGATGAGGAAATGAAATTGAGCTTGATGTGTTTGAGAAAAAAATGAACGTCAGGTCAAATAACATCTATTTGATATTAGTCCTTGAAGACGTACTTACAGAGATATTAGCAGCGCATGTTTGAATTCAGGTATCAATGAAGTCAGACCATGTGCATTTAATATACATGTACATGTAGATGTTGATGTCCGAACAGCCCTCTTGTAGCAAACCTAGAGGTGTCCTCATTTTGTGGCCCATTCACACAACTTTCTTTTTAATGTAAGAGGTTGCAAGGTTGATCCTAGCCTGGCACTACTGTCCTTTGGCAAGATATCAATCTGCATTTTTCACTATCTACCCAGCTAAGATGTGAATAGGGTCCTCAGCCATACGGCTTTACCAGAGTATAGAATTGTAGCTTACCAGGGGAGTGTTTCACAGAGACTAAGATCGACTTTAAGTTGGACTTAACTATGGCAGGCCGTTCATGCTACTAGTTCCTCTCATCATTCCTGGCATTGGTTTCTCAAGGGACATACAAACAGTGGTCACAAATCTACAGAATTTACATGTTTTTGATAGTTAATTATTGAAGGAAAAAATATTATCTAAAAATCATAATTGAGAGACCGATAGTGAGAGCAACCAGTGGCATGAACAGCCTGCCATAGTTACAAAATGTAAGTCCAACTTAAAGTCTATCTTAGTCTTTGTAAAACACCCCCTGGAGTGTTTCCTTGCGATTGACACAAGTGCTTTCCAAAAAAGACTTTGATTAAACAAACCCCTCTTCAACATTACAGGAAGCTGAAGATCGCCGCCAAGAAGCCATTAGGAAGAGAAAGCGATTGGAACAGATGAGGCGCAACGAAGATGGGGAAGTGAGTTATGAAATCTCTTTCTATGTTCTGATGGGATATGTTGTACAGTGCTACATGTAGGTAATGAAATACAATAGTCCATGAGGACATTTGATAATGGTGGTGATAGATATCATGGCCAAATAACAGTTGGGTGAGGCTGCATGATGCATGTATGTCTAGTATTTTTTTTCTTGTGGAGATCTTTATTGATATGAAAACAAAGGACAGTGTTTGTTGACAGAAAGAAACAAAATGTACAATTACCGGTACTGAGATTGTGGACCTGAAGGATATGGAATTCCCTTCAAGCCAAATCTTCAACTCTCTTTAAGTGCACTGACATTGTATTGACTATATGTACCTTTTTTACTTTAAATTAAAGGTAATACAAAGTTTCTGGAAATTTTGAAAATTGGATTGATAGTAATTCTTTAAAATGTCGATATATTTGGATGCCCCTGTGGATGAATTATAAGTACTAGAAAATTTAGCCCCTAAAACACTTGCTTTTGAGAAATTGAATAATCAAAAGTTCACCGGTGCTCCCAGTAAATTTCAAAATTTCAAATAGCGCCTAAGGTAGCTGCGATCATGAAAATCTCAGAATATGTAGTTCTGATATATATTTTCCAAAAGGGAATAGCAAATCAGTATCAGTATAGAGCTAAATTAATATCAGTCTTGAGAGGGTGCTACACAACTTAAAGAGTTTATTATTTACAATTTTATTACTTTAGACTCAATTTCAACCGTGACAACGATTGAATATTATAAAATCGCATCTAGGCTTCTAATATGTTCATTTGAACCAAAGTCATGACCCCTTACCAAAACTTTGTAATACCTTTAACAAGTTATCAGTCAACGATGAATGAAAGATCTGACTTCCCTTGCAGGAGATTGTCGGCACTATACCTGGTAACCAGGGACAACCAGACCTTGGGATGCCCTCGGATGCAGAACCCACAGCGGAGGAATCCAATCAAGCGACAGACCAATCCCAGGACCAGGATCTCACGCAGAGGCTGGAACGCGAACCGGGTCTGGCTAACCGGAACGTGGAACCGGACGTGATCGCAAGCACCAAAGAGCGCCCTAGTGAGCTCCCGCTGTCAGGGGCCACGCCCTCCTCGCCCAGTGCGGACGAGCCAAGCCCCTCGTCGTCCGGTGCGGCTCCCGTCCAAGGAGATGACATGCCTCCACCTGTCGCTCCTCCTAGGAGAAAGAAGAAGCAGAAGAAGATAGCGGAGATTCCGAGGCAGGAGAGCCTAGAAAGCCAGACGAGTTCGGCCCTTTCAGTATCATTTAGAGAGGTAATACAGTCAACCCTGCTTTAGTGACCACCTGTCTACAAAGACCAAGTTTTTGTTTTTTCTTGAAAATGGTTTCTCATTGAAACATGTACTTAAGGAACCTGTCTACAAAGACCAAGTTAGATTTAGAGCTTTAAAATGATGTGGTTTCCATTCCATCTTCTTTGTGTGTTTTGATGCAGTAAACGAATAAAAGGTAACAACTTCTCCACACAGATTTGAGTATGGCTAATTATGTTTCTTTGTCTAACCAATTTGAAATTTGGTTTGTTAACAGTAGGTCAAAACAGAAAGGTTCATTTTATTTCATAGTTTTTATATTTTGTATGAAGTATGTAATGCTATAATGACAGAAATATATTGATGCTGTCAATTGTAAGGTGAGAAGAAAGTTTTTTCAGTTTGTTCTATGAAAGGATACTGAATTCAAACGTATAAAGATTGATCAAGAGAGACGAGACGATTTTTCTTTTAAGGCAAATGGTATTTATTGACCTTTACATATTATTATATATCACATAATATGTGATATATAATACAGTATATACAATTGAAATATCTTGAAAATCTGACCCAATTTTTTTTTAAAGTGCTTGAAAAGTAGGAGTTTGAATACTGTTAGTATTACTGTTACGCTCATTTCTCAATGTCATAATGTCAGTTCAGGTTTTGAACTTCTTTGTGGTGTCTCTGAACAAACAAACAAAATAAAGAAAGTTGGTTGCCAAAGCAAGTTTGACTTGTACTATGTAAAGGATCTTGCAGTTGGTAATAGCTGTTACATCGCCCCAAATCGGCGCATCATTTCGTTCATTCAATATAGCCATCCATCCGATCCGAGGAAGGATCTTTGGCAGGGGGTGATGAGCAGCCCATCGGTCTCCCCCCTGAGAGTCAAAGCCGGCCCCTCAGTGGTCTCCTGACGCCCACCACCACCATCGAGAGCATAACGAGGGAGCTGGAGCATTCGTTGGATCTAGCCAGCGCGGTGCATGGAGGAGACTACATCGTATTCCATAAGGTGAAACAAACCTCGACTGTTGCAGGCCTGATAATTACCCGATTTAAATGGGTGCTCGTAGTGCTTAAATGTCTCACATACATGTACTTCAATGTTATTCAACATTAAAGAGAGGTTATTTATTCTCATTGTTAGCATTACTCTTGCGATGATGTCATAGCATGGAACAGATAGGTCTCGAGCATTGGCATCATAAAAAGTTTTTTGTAATGAACAGTTTGGTAGCTTGTTTTCTGAGCATTTTTTTTCTTCATTTCAGTTTATTGAATCAAAATTCCTTGTTAAAACAGTCGGTAGACTGATACAAACAAAGATTAGAAAGTTGAAATGTTCACAAATATAAAGAAAATTACAAATACATCAATATGGAAAAGAAACAAAAACTAAGTTCAAGGAAAGAATAACATTAATATTAATGGAAAATTTAATATATTGCACTTCATACATAATGTAAATCAAATTTACATACATGGCTTAGTGAAAAAAAAAGAAAAAGAGAATGGACAAAGCGTTTCATTCCTTTTTCGAATAAACTTGCAATATGAATTTTCAAAGATTTCTTTTTATATTATTTGTTTCAGGACACCCAAAGCATCAAGGGAGAATCCAGGCAAGATCTGAAAGTTCAGCGGTCCACCCCGAAAGGGGTCAAACAGGGCGGGGCTTGTGTCCCTGTCAGCAGCAGCGCATCTCAGCCCCCCGAAAAACCAAGCAGGGGCGCATCCCAGGCCCCCGAAAAACCAAGTAGGGGCAACACCCCCGAGACGGAGAAACTACTCAAGTATTACAACCTGATGCAGGGCCAGTCGATGACAGGGGAGGAACTGACGGATGAGGTAATGGAAAGGGGCTTATTGCCGTTTGGTCTACCACAAGATTGCTTACTACCCAATTAGTTTATTAATTAAGGTTAATTGGTAGCAACAAGCACTAGACAGACATTTGGAGACATCATGCTGAGGCCTTCATCCTGCAGTGGATCGACAATGTCTGAAAAAACAAATAAACAATTAGTCTATTCATTCCCATTTGGTCTACATGCAGCCTGTCTACTATCCACACGTCTAACAATCATTTTGTCTACTTATCACTTGGTCTAATAACCATTTAGGCTAATAGTCTTTTGGTCTAATTTCCATTTGGTCTAATCTCCAATAGGTCTACTACCCATTTGGTCTGTTGCTCAATTAGTCCAATTTCCAGTCGGTCTCATTCCCAGTTTGTCTAATGCTCATTTTGTCTAATACCCATATGGTCTAAAAATAATTTAATCGTAAATAACAATAATCTTCAAATGATTATTAGAAAAATTTGAAATTAATGCAATCTTTTTTCCTCCAAAGGAAAGTGAATCGCAAGTCTAATTCCTAGTCTTTCTGAGCTTATTTAGTCTACTTTCCATGTGGTCTAATAATCATTCAATTGTAAATAATAATAATAATCTTCAAATGATTAAATTAAAAACATTTGAGATTAATGCAATCTTTTTTTCCCCCAAAGGAAATTCTATTGAAAGTCTAAAATAACAGCTAATACAGAAGTCTAATTTCCAGTCAATCTAATTCCCAGTTTGTCAAATGCTCATTTTGTCTAATACCCATATGGTCTAAATTAATCTAAATCTGTTTTCAATTTTATGATCATTAAAATGTCAACAACAACAAAAAATGAAAAAAAAAAAATTGTTGGAGACTCCCGGACTCGAACCAGGGATTTCGAGGTCGGAAGTCAAGTGCGTTACCGATATACCAAAACATTTCCCATAGCGATTACACGTAAACGGAAAATGGAATTCTCAAATCCCACATTGTAAGTGAAATATGAGCATGATCTTGTCGAAAAATAAAGGGCACACTTATGATAGCTTATTGTCTCAGCTACAACATACTCAAAGCTCAGCGTAAACAAAGATGAAACGACGGAGATATTGCTCGCGAAAGATGAGAATGTAGAATCCAGTTTTGAGAAAAAGTCATGTCCCATAGAGAATACACGCAAAATGTGAAAAATTGATATGCCTCCTTTAATCGCAAAAATACGCCATGATGCCTTTGTCAAAATGAAATATCGTGGCAACTGCATCTGTAGGGAATTGTCTCAGCTAGAACATATCAAAATTTGGATGAAAATTGATCAATATTTACAGAGATACAATCAATTTTCCGTAAATATGATGACGTCATAATATGCAAATTGAAATTTTGAGTTCGGAGGCCATTATGATGACATCATGAGTTAATTGAGGGTCAAATGAGACATGAAATCATATCTCCAATTCATACTCTATCAAAATATGAAAACAAAATTGGGGTCAATTGACTATCTGAAGAGCTATTTTGATTTTTAAAATGGGATGTTTTTGATCAAATTTGCATTATATTGCCCATAGCAGCACGCGCGGATTTTGAACTTTGACGCGCGCTCACGGCCTTATGAAAGGTCAAGAGTGACTGAAATTAATGTAAATTGTCATTTACGGTAAGAGGAATCTAAATCATGTAAAAAATTAGAATTTGACCTTTTCCGCGCGCTGTGAGCGCGGGGACACTTACGGACGGAAAATTTTGAAATGCTTGAAATGACCTGATTCGTACTCTTCTTTAATAGTTAAGTGATTTTGAGCATTTTTTAAATTTCGACGCACGCGAACGCACGCGTCGTGACCTTTATGTGACCTTTGATGACATGACCTGTTGACCCTTGACCTGAAGTATATGTGATATGAATATGAATGACCTTTGTTTATGCATCACGAAGATATGATGGATAACGTGATTTCACAAAATGGCGCCTGGATGACGTCACGATGACCTGATGACCTTGAAAATGTTCCTGTCACGTCTCATGGCAATGACCTATGACTGTGTCAAAATTGAAAGAAATTAACACAACCGATCTTGAGTTAACCGATAAACAAAAAACGGGAAGAAATAAAAATAAAAAATAATAATAATAAATAAATAAATAAAGAAAGAAAATTCTGACGAAAACAATACCGTAAATAACGTTGTATAAACCGCCCTCGTGTATTAACCGCACCCCTCTTTTTCGCCCTTAAAAAAAAAAAAAAGATTTTTTTTTTGTGTGTGTAAGATCATTATGGTACTGTAAATTAAAAAACAGTAGGGACCTAGGATAGAACCTTGTGGTACACCATGTAATAGAAGAAAAATTGGAGGAATTATTATAAACTACATATTGAGATCTATCAGAAAGATTACTTTCAAACCAAGATGACAGACAAATTTGAGTGTTGTTCTAGTTTCCGAGTGGTGAGTCAACACACCGATAACCGAGCTGGGAGACATTGCCAGGCATAGCGCCAGGTGGAGGGGCATAAATTGAAACTTAAAAAAAAAAAAAAAAAAAAAAAAAAAAAAATTGTTTTTTTTTTTTTTTTTTGGTGTACCGTGTATTAACCGCACCCCCGACTTTGAAATTTTTTCGGCGGCAAAAAAGTGCGGTTTATACACCGTTATATACGGTAGGTGATCTGTCGAAAACGACAGACCACCTAATGAGTATTAGAAACATTTGTAATTAATGCAATCTTTTTTCTCCCAAAGGAAATTCTATCGCAAGTGATCGTGAAAAACCTGGACAACGGTGAGACAGTGCCTTTGCTTCTGGCTGAGGAGAGACTACCACAGTGCGTTAACCCCCTCTCCCTTCACATCATGCGCATCACCTCAGAATATGTCAGGTAAGAACATTGTATATATACATTAATCTACATTTGCCAAACTCCACCCAGGTGAGGCAAATGGGTACCCGGTAGAAAGAAATTCCTTTAAGTCTTGAGCACGGCTAGATCAGGGGTAATGATATGATTCTAGGGCCCTCAGGGAGAACAGTATGAATACTGATGAGGCTACCCTGGGTAAACAAGACATATTATTACTATTTATTATTATTATAATAATGATAATAATAGGTCCTTTTATTATGATTATTATAATAATAATGATAATAATAGGTTCTTTTATATTGCGCAGCTACTGTAAAGATATACTCTACTGAGGTTAAAACAAAGTATCATATTATTACTGCAGCTGTAGCTGACCCGCCATAATAAGGCTACAACATAGAGATGCATGAAATAAAAGGACAAAGAAATTGATAACAATGGATTATATATGAACTGTATACACATTACAAATTTTTGTTGACAAACAAACTAGATTATCAAATTTAATAATTTTTAGATTCATTATTATTATTGCTATTGTTATTATTATTATTGTTGTTGCTGTTGTTGTCTTGTTATAATTATTGTCATTATTAATTTATTTCCTTTTTTCTTTCTTTTTATCCAGTAATTCGAGTCTAGACAAGGAGGCCGGCAGTGATGGAGAGAAGGAGACTGGTGCCACTGAAGTTGCACATCAAATCAAGGAAAAGAAGTAAGTTCAACGAAAGATATTACACCAGTCTTTAATATTGTCAATGCCCATACCAATAACAGCTGCAACTTATGAGTTAAAAATTATATTTTTAACATCAGATTCATGTTTTCTTGATTCATTGTAATTTGCCACTCTACCAAAGGGAGGTGAAATGTTTATTTTTTCTAAAGATTATGTTTAGCACAGTATTTAGTACAATTTTAGGCCAAGAGGATACTTAAAAAAAAGGAGAAGTCATTTAGCACATTTGTGATATTCTTTTCTGAATTGAAATTTTATGACAAAAATTCTTGGCCAAAATCTACAGCTAATAAAAACTGTTTCATTTATGGTTATCTGTTACAGTCAAACCTGCTTTAGTGACCACCTGTCTACAAAGACCCAGGGAAAAAAATTTCGGGGGCTACTTTTCAAGCTTGCTTGCATGAAAATAACACTCTTTAATTTGTTTTGCATTGAACCCTATTGCACATTTTTTTTGGCTCTTTTATGACTTTCGGGGGCTCTTTTTGCTATTTTGGGGGCTAATTCGCCCCGAGCCCCACTGTATTTTTTTTCACTGCAAAGACTACTTTCTGTGTTTCCCTTGGGCGGTCACTATAGACAGGTTTGACTGTATTTATTCTTGATTTAGGAATACTGTCCTTGAAGGAAAGTAGATGAATTTTTGCTCTCATAGTTAAATGACTGTATAGGACATTTAGATTTCTGTCCCAGTCTTCCAAATCTAAAAATGCATTGATTTTATTAATTATGAAAAACAAAACTTTTTACTAATCTCAGGAAAAAGTTGAAGAAGTTCCTCGGGAAGACAGTGCACAAGTTAAAGACAGCGGCCGATGAAGCATTCCGGCACGACGATCAGGAAATAAGCGAAGAAGAATCAATACCAGACACCCGCTACTGCAAGGTATATATCTCACTTTGGTATTCTCTCGAGTCTATGTCAATTTTCATGTCAACCCTCAAGGCTTTCCTGATCCCAGTGCCAATGGTGATCACTCTTATCTAGTTTCAAGACGGAGCTGACAAATAAATCGTTTGTTGGAGACATCCTTACTCACACTGATATGATACCATACATTTGTATTAACAACAAATGAAATAAAACTGATAAATGTTATCAATCTGTTAAAAAAAAAAAAAAAAGGCTTTCCTGATCCCGGCTATGACATCATCTCAAGAATGATGAATATTAATGCCCCAAAAAGGCTGATGCAATATAATCTGAATTTGAAACACTGACTAAGAATGTTGAGTTTGTGAGAAATTGTAGAGTAAGTGCCGTGAGTGCCAATCAGATGCTGCTATACAACAAGCCATCATAATCATCCTTCTTTTAAAGTATTTAAAAAAAAAAAAATGTTTACATATTTTATTTTTGTTTCATGTTTTCTTCACCGTTATGATCTTCCTCCTCCTGCAGCATCATATATCTGCTGAGAGTCAGCAGGGTGTTAGCTCGTATAATCTTATCATATTGTGTAGCTTAAAGTTGATAATGCCCTACTTCTCTAGGGGGACAACATAATTGATTAAACCCCTCTCCCCTGGAAAGCAAATAAACGCCAATCCAAACCTTGTAATAAGTTCATTTATATAAAAGCCGAAAAATAACATGAGCGGCATGCAGAAGTTTAAAATAAATCAGACCAATAATGAAAATGTTATGAATGTTGCAAATATGAGATCACTAGTCTATACAAATCTCAAATTGGCAGTTTGGTCAGTGGATTGTGAGGTAGTCGCAGATACTTTTCCTGTTGTTATGTACAAAAATATCATCTATTGGTGTTTTTTTCTCTTAAGCGCCTTCTCCCTTGGGGCACAAATGGCAATAATAATGATAATAATATTTAATTTTTATATAGCCCTTAATACAAATGTATCTAAGCGCTTTACAAATATACTATTACCCCGGTTATTGGATTCAGTGCTTGCCCGCACACACTGTGTGCACAATCTCCACTCCCTGGGGAGAATTCCAGCCAGGCGATACTTGACGCTCAAAAACTGTTTGACCAACAATGACGGTCGCATACTACCGGGTACCCTTTTAACACCTGAGTGGAGAGTAGCAAGTGCAGGTTATAACTTGCCAAAGGATATTAGTGCCGTGTTGGGATTCGAACCCTCGACCTTCGCATTTCCAGTCAAGCGCCTTAAACCACTCCCACAAAGTCCACAAATTGTTTGCCATTTTATCTTGGTATCAAACCCTGGAACTCCGAGGTACGAGACTACTGCTCTTCCACTGAGCCATCGCGCCTCCTTATATTTGACCTTTGCACTTCTTTTCTTCCCACAGTTCAAGGCAGCGTCTAGTCACAAGGGTAGCTATGACTTTGATCAGCTTGTCAACTGTCAGGATCTGAGTGGTGAACACACAGGAGCCATCTGGACCATGAGGTTCTCCCACTGTGGAAGACTACTGGTAAGTCGTCTAGATCGGGGGTTCTTTCTCCTTTAATCTTAAATATTTTGTTTGTTGTTTTCAACAGTTACAATCTCAAAACTTGTGAAAGGGCCAAAGTGTTGTTTAAAAAAAAAAAAAAAAAAACTTCTAATATAAAATAATCACACAATTAGAGTCATTATCCTTCTCAAATTTAAATTTTCCAACTGGCAGTGTTTTATTCTCCCTATTTATTGTGTACAAAATGAGAGTTTCAATTTTCACTCAACCTGGTGCTACAGATAAATTTTGAGATGAGTTTTTGAGGGCTGGCAAATCCTTGATAGGGACTTTGATACACTGTCATGAAAATGTTGCTCCTTGATGTAATTAGTAATACTGTTTTTTCAAATCATACATGATGGCATATGGTGATGGATGATGAAATATTGATGAAATTACGATGCACTATTTGAAAGCAAGCAAAGCTACCAAGCAACAATTTTAAGAACTTTGTTTTATACTATTAGTCAGTGACTATCAGATTCACAAAGTAGGAATAGTTTGAAAGTTCAGATCACAAGATTTACGATGATAATGATGATATTGATGCTGATTTTGAGGGGTCAGTGACACAAAGATGTAACACCATTTTGGCCATTTTGAGAAAAAGTGGTTTATGTGTCATTGTGCACTTGGGCCTTAAAGGGATCGTTTAACAATGTTAAATCTGAGATACACAGTCTTAAATGTTACCAGTGTCTGTGATATGGTGCAATATTGATCAAAATCATCAAGAAGTGCCTCAAAAAAGTAAAAATCTTTGAGTGACCGGTTTTACCATACTCGTTTTCCCAAATAGACTGTAGTGTTATGAAAACCGTTCGGCGAACGGTTTTCAAAATTTGTAATTCCAATCATGAATATCTTGATAATCAGACAGGCGATCGGCTTGTAAAAGTCATGGAGTGTATAATGGTGTATAATTATCATTGCAGCATGAGCTAAATCAAGGATTATTTCTAAAGGATCTAAGACAAAGTTACCGGATCTCTTTAAGGAGTTGAGTCTATGTTTCACTGTTCGTTGACTTCAATGGGGTGTTGGGTGGAGTTACGTCTTTGTGTTTCCTGGAATGCCCACATTTTTCTGAACATTTTGATATTAAATACTCATTTTGGCATAATATGGAGTTACATCTTTGTGTCACTGAACCCTTGATTTGTTCTTTGCCAACCTCTGCCACCAGGCTACAGGAGGCCAGGACCACCTGCTGCGGGTCTGGGTCCTCAAGGACTACTACAAGTACTTTGACGACATGCGGCAGCGCTACAACAACGAGTCGCGGGCCAAGTCGGCGACCCAGGGCAGCTCGGACAGCTCAAGCTCCAGCCTGGAGCGGGACCGCAAGCCCGAGGAGATCGAGGAGGAGCGGGAGCAGCTCAAGAAGGAGGTGATGGAGATGGAGGGCTCCATCGAGAAGGAGAAGGAGGAGGCCAGGAGGGCGGCGGAGGAGGAGGGCGTCGATCAGGAGGAGGACGGGGAGGCCGTCTTCGCCAAGGCGCCGTTCTTCACCTACTCAGGTCACACGGCGGATCTCCTCGATATCTCGTGGTCAAAGGTCAGTGATGGAGATTACTTGGGGATCAAGACTTATTGTGGTTGTAGTCAATTCATATGTTGAGTCCCAGAAAGGTGTTAACTCATAATTTTCATGGAGTTATACCTTTATAGCTATCAGCAGATAATGTTCAAATTTACAGGAAAAAACAAATAACCTTTGTATGAACTCACTGTTGCCATTTTTTTTCTCAACATTGTCAACTTGCTTTCTATATTGCAAGAGCATCTACAATATTTGGATGATTTTAGATGCTATATATAAATCTCCATATTTCATTTGTTATAATTGTTTCCAATAACAAAAATATTTCTGTGAATTTTTTTTTCTTTCTTTTTCTATTCAAATAGAAATGTGTGGGTGGATACACAGAAAGTCTACTCTTTTCCTCATTAATCCAGTTCTGCCCATTGAGCAGAAGATTAGTATATGATTGAAATAATTCAGTTCACATTTTCTTTCCATTTCAATTGTTCTCTTCACCTTCTCAGAACTACTTCATTCTATCTTCGTCAATGGACAAGATGGTTCGTCTGTGGCATATCTCACGCAGTGAGTGTCTCTGTTGCTTCCAACACATAGACTTTGTGACTGCTATCGCCTTTCATCCAAGGGTAGGTTTCATAAGAACGGTTCTAGGACACCTACTCCCCGGACAACTATCCTAGGGGGTAGTTGTCCGGGTGGTTGTTGTCCGGGGGTTAGTGGTCCTAGGGGGTACTATTAGTTGTGCTTGGGCTTAGTTGTCTGGGGGCAGTTGTCCGGGGGTAGTTGTCCCGGGGGATGGATGTCCAGGGGGTAGGTGTCCGGACCTGTTTCTTATAATGTCTTTCGGCAAGACATTAATCTACATTTGCCACACTCCACCCAGGTGAGGTAAATGGGTACCATGTAGGAAGAGATTCCTTGATTGCTTGAGCGCCTGTTCATGGTAGCTTGGCTAAAGCAGGGGGTAATGATATGATTGCAGGGCCCTCAGAGAGAATAGTATTAATACTGATGAGGCTATCCTGGGTTAACTTTTATTATTATTATTGTTATTATTATTATTATAAGGTCTCTGGTTGTCTTTGAATTTCATACACGTAGAAAAAAAGGATTAATTTTTTTACTATATTTATTACATCTTTGAAATGTAAAGTAAGCCCATAGTTCATAATAACAATGATTTTCAGCATTTAGAACAAATCCTTTTTACTTGTGTTTACCTGTTTGGTTATTTTCTTAAAGATAAAGAAATTTAAATGTATATTAAATTTCTCCAAGTGGCTAATATTTACATTCATTTATTTTCTATTTCTAATCTGTTAAAATGTTCAAAACGAAAAGCAAAATGATTGATGTTTACTGTCTAAAAGGAAAGATACATGAAACAACTCACAACCTTTTATTATTTCACAGTTAAGCTATTGGATGATCTGCAATACCCACAACTGCTATCTGCCACCTTCTTAGAATTTTATGAACTTTTTGTTTGAAATGCATTCTCTACGTGACAGGATTGACATCAATCATATCTACATGTATTTCTTGTATTCCTAGGATGATCGTTACTTCCTGAGCGGCTCGCTGGACGGCAAGCTTCGTCTCTGGAACATTCCTGACAAGAAGGTCGCACTCTGGAACGAGGTCGACGGCCCGACCAAGCTCATCACGGCAGCCAACTTCATCCAGAATGGCAGGTTCTCGGTCGTGGGTACCTACGATGGTAGATGTATCTTCTATGATACAGAGGTAAGAGAAGGAAGGCCGCAGCTCCTCAGATTTTTCTTGTCAAATTAAGTTTGAATTGGCCAGCGGACATTTTCACAAACAGTTGCAATTAGAGGTAATGCAAAGTTTTGGGAAATTTTGAAAATTGGAACGATAATAATTCTTTAAAATTTTGATATATTTGGATGCCCATGTGGATGTTCATCACTTTAAACTCGATTTCAACCGCGACATCGATTATTGAATATTGTAAAATCGCATATGCTTCCAATATGTTCATTTGAACCAAATTCATGACCCAATACCCAAAATTTGTATTACCTTTAAACTTTGGTCACCAATGAAGGTAGATCATCTTTTAAGAAACTGAAGTGAGAGCAAGACGTTTGCAACTCCCTTGGATATTGATTGTTCATGTATTTGTAACAAATACATTACTTGATTGATCAGGGGAGTTTTTCACAAAGACTAAGATTTACTTTGAGGTGGACTTAACTATGTCAGGCCATTCATGCCACTGGTTGCTCTCACCATTATGATATTTAGATAATATTTTTTCCTTCAATACTGAACTATCAAAAGATGTAAATTCTGTAGATTTGTGACCATGATTTGTACGTCCCTTGGTGAGAGCAACCAGTGGCATGAACAGCCTGCCATAGTTAAGTCCAACTGAAAGTCAATCTTAGTCTTTGTGAAACACTTCCCAGAGCTTCTATCAGGCGGTCTTATAGCAGATTAATATCTGTCATGGAGGACCAGAGATGTGGATCAGTTGTAATGTTGATTATGTTTAAGAATTTGTTGTGTTACTTTTCTTTAATAAATTTGAGGTTATGAAATGCTTTCACATCATCACCAAGATAAACTGTGTTATATTCCTAAATTGCAAGTAAATAGAGCAATCAAGAGGCTACCATTAAATATACTTCTTGTCATTTTCTTCATATTTTTTTTCTTTCTCTACTATAGCACTTGAAATACTACACCCAGATCCATGTGAGGTCAACAAGAGGTCGCAATGCCAAGGGTCGTAAGATCACAGCCATTGAGCCGCTCCCAGGTCAAGACAAGGTCAGTTGATGTAGGGGTTGTTGATAGGATGTGAAACCTGTCTATAAAGACCACTCAAGGGAGACAAGAAATATGGTCTTTATAGGCAGATTGTCTTTAAGTACAGGTTCCTCTAGTACATGTTTCAATGAGAAACCATTTTCAAGGAAAACAAAAAATGTGGTCTTTGTAGACGGGAGGTCTTTCTATACAGGTGGTCACTAAAGCAGGTTTGACTGTAATATGAATTGCATGTATTTCTCCATCAACAAGATATTATATTTACCAGCTGTGTGTTTTGATAATTTTCAAGAAGTTATGATCTACAAAATAAATAGAATACATGTTAAAACCTATAACTTCAGGAATAATAATAATAATATTCTGGATTGATATAGCGCTTGATACAAAATACCATCTTTTAACACTTTACAATTACTACCCCGGGTGATTCATTCTCGCATTATGCGCACCATCTCCCCTTTCCTGGGGAGTATTCCTACCATATGTTAACAAGGCTATTGTGCAATCTTACATACCCATGTCATGTACATGGGGAGTACACAATTGTTACATTCATTTGAAAATCATGCATTCAAATCTGTGAGGACATTGTCTTTTCTTCTCAATGGACAGATTCTCGTCACTTCCAACGATTCACGGATACGGTTGTATGACCTGCGTGACCTCTCGCTGTCGTGTAAGTACAAAGGTTGCGCCAACGTCAGCAGTCAAATCAAGGCATCATTTAGGTGAGTTGACTTTAGCTTTGATAATATAGTACTAATATTTCGTGTTGTAGCGCTTAAATCCCGTCTGTACTAGTTTAGCCAGGGGGATTAGACCTCCCTGCAAGGTCACTGACAGGTGGTTATCTCATCAAATCAGCTCTCAATTAACGTAAGAAAAAGAGGATTATGGGGACCAAAGGTGACCGCTTAGGCATTGTTTGCTATATAGAGGGCCCAAGTAGCTATAAGTATAACAGTGGGGCTTTAATACATCGACGATGTCTCTAAGCACTTTGCAGATATATTATTACCCCTGTTGTCGGATATAGGCTTGCCCACACACAATGTATGCACATTCTCTACTCCCTGTGGAGCATTCCAGCCAGACGCTGGAATTAATGGAATTAGTTAACTACATTAACGTTTGCATCTTACCAGGTACCCATTTAGCACCTGGGTGGAGAGTGGCAAATGTAGATTAACGTCTGGCCAAAGGACATTAGTGGATACCAGCATAGGCAGGTACCTTTTACGGGAAGTCTTGGTCATCGTCATCATTATCACCATCGTAGTTAGCGCTTTTAGTTTTGTCTTTACTTATGTGTTTTTAAAATTCTCTTTCCAGTCACAATCATCGTTATATCATCTGCGGATCCGAGGACCATGCCTTCTATATGTGGAAGACGCACTACGACTTTGCCAAGTTTACATCGGTCAGAAGAGACCGCAATGACTTCTGGGAGTCCATTAGAGGTAAGGATGTAGTATAATGTCATGAGGGCTTAATGGATCATGCACATCGACCACTCACACACAATCTCATTCAGATATGACGGGGCAAAACCGCAACTTTTTTTATTTTATGACGTCAAGTGTGATACGCTTGACATTTTAAAACACAAAGCTCAAAGAATACCTGCAAGTCCTTTGTTGCGCGCAGTTGCCATTCAATTTACACGTTCAAAAAACTAGTGGCAGCATTTTTGTGGAATATTATCATCATCAGACCCTGTAGTGCTGCACTTATACCTTCATAGGCGGGTCTGTTCAATTTCCCCTTCACCAAATCTGACTCCATCCCGCACACATTTGCATATTAACGAGTATGCATGAATGTATTCATAGCAGTAGCAATGCCAGGGGTCAGTTTCTCATACGTCTCAAGTTCCTTGGGCATCTGTTTCTAACATCTCCTTCTAACATGCAAATTTCAAAAGACATATTTTTATTGGATGGTCAAAAACTGACACATTTGGCTGTTCTTAGAAACTGATCCCAGAGCTCTGTCATATAAGTTTGATACCAGGCACTGGTTTTTAAATTTGGTGATGGATTGGAAGACTTGCTGTCGATTTGGATCAAACTTAATAGTTTAGGCCTAGATTTATTGGAGATCTTATTTGTATAAAATGGATTTTGGTTGTGTTATACCCTAATTCCTAAGAGGCATTGGAATGCAGTACCAGGATAATATGTTATCTTTCTAGAGAAAAAAAAAAAAATTATAATGAAATTTTAAAATACATACACATCTCCTTTATTTGTCAACTTAGTCATGCATATCATTGTCCACTCTTTAAAGAATTCATACATGTACATGTAGATCTTATTTTGTATTCAACGTGATAACGTAACTTAATGCCGTTTTTCCCCATTTTTGTTCTGTAGTTCATGATGCAGTGACGACGTCCGTAGTCTTCTCTCCAAACCCCAAGCTCGTTCTCGGACCAGCTCCCTCGGCCATCCAATCCACTTCAGGTCTTGACCCCCAGCAGCTGGTCAAAGGGTCATCCTCCCCCTCCCCTACCTCCAAGAAGGACCGATCGGACTCGGTCAAGGGGGAGCCCGGAGCGAAGGAGGGCAAGCATTCATCGCTGAAACGGCCGCCAGATCTTGGCGAGGTGCTCGTCTCAGCGGACTTCAACGGAGCGATCAAAGTCTTCATTAAACATCCAAAATAAGCATCTCCATCTCAATTGAAGGAGAGAGACCGCATCACTTCTCTCTTTCTCTCTCTCTCTCTCTCTGGAGAACCTCTATGCCAGTTGTTTGCCGATGGTTACAGGGACATGTCCTTTGCAGATGCTAAATTTTAATGGAGCGATCAAATTCTTCATAAAACATCAAAAATAACATCCAGATAGCATCTCCATCTCGATCAGAGAGAGAGAGAAAGCGCATCACATCTCTCTCTCTCTCTTTCTCTCTCTCTCTCTCGATCGATCGATTGATCGAACCTCAATGCCAGTTGTTGCCGATGGTTACAGGGTTGTGTCCTGTGCAGGTGCTAAATTTTGTTATAGTGCAGAGATGTCTGTAGTCCAGTTATAGACTTGTTCCAGGCCCTGACAACTTCCAACTTCAGGCTTTTTCAGGCTTTATATTGTACAGCACATATGGGGATTTAACGTGTTCGGGCTTATTGTGAGGCTCAGTGAGGAAATCTGACTGGCATCCCTACATGTAAGAGTGCAGAGATGCCTGTAGTCCAGCTACAGTCTGGTTACAGGTTCAGGGGGGTGTTTCACAAAGATCCTAAGTTGAACTTATCTCTAAGTTGGACTTAAAAATTATGGAGAGCCATTTGTAGCCTTAAAATATAATATATTCAAAAGTGAAAATTCAAGTATTTTAGACTTTTCATTTCACGTCAAGAACATGAAATTTCCCATGATAATTGAAACTATGAATGATTTGAATCAACATTTGTTGCCTTTTAAAATAATTTTAGAAAAATATTTTCAAAGGTGCTAACGGTTTTCCATAATTGTTAAGTCCAACTTAGAGATAAGTTCAACTTAGGATTTTTGTGAAACACCCCCCTGGTACCTCCCCATTCTCAGGCTTCAGAAGGCTTCCTTCATGGAGCTTCCTATTGTACAGCACATATGGGACTTCAACATGTCAGAATCTTCTTTCTGGGCCCTGTTTCATAAAACTTGCTATCAAGAACAAGTTACAATAATAATAATAATAATAATTACAGTGCTTATATAGCGCCTAACACTTACTTTGTCAGAAGTCTCTAAGCGCTCTACAATAATGCAGCATAATTACCCTGGCTTTAGCAGTGCAGCTGTTACGGGCGCTGCGTTTCAAGGAATAAATTCCTACCAGGTACCCATTTACTTCACCTGGGTGGAGTGTGGCAAATGTAGATCAATGTCTTGCCAAAGGACATTAGTGCAGCGGCGGGACTCGAACCGTGGACCTTGTGATCGGCAGTGACGTATAAGTGTTATAAGCTACTGAAATCGTGCCATTTGATTGGCTGAGAGCAAATTTGTCATAGATATTTTGCATTTGTTATTGATAACAAGTTTTATGAAACAGGGCCCAGGCTCACCGGATGAAACCAACTAGTATCCCTGAAGAAAGACTTCTCGAATGATTTGCATACCGACAAGACGAAAAGTACCATCGATCTTTGTAGGGTGTCTGTGTTGCCCTTCAAACAGTTAACTGGACCCCCTTCCCTCCACCACTTCCTCTTTTTTTGGAATCTCCATGGGGAGGTTTGGGAATCTACATTTGCCACTCTCCACCCAGGTATTTAGTGGGTACCGGAAGGAAAGAATTCCTTGAATGCTGTGAGCGCCAAAATCAATAATCTACCAGGAGCTAGGGCAAAATCGGAGTGCCTCGAGCACCCTATGTGGTTGATATGAACCCTATCAAAATATCCAATATTGTATTATTGTTGTCATTTCTGAACTTCATGTATACATATATGTAATGTAAACTACATGTATACATGTATTTTGTATGTACGAAGCAGAGATGAATTTCTTGTGTATACTGTCTTTTTTTTCTATTTGGAACAAAAGGGTAAATATTCACCCATGTGTGAATTATCAAATGACGGTCTCAAAAGCTGTAGACGGAGACCTGATGAAGACAAGCCCTATTGTGTTATTTGTTAAGAGTCAGAAGAAAATGGGTCTTTTTATACTAAACTTAATTTTCCATCATTACTTACAATGTGATACAAACTCATTTGCATTTGCACATTTAAATTGAGTTTAATGCATTTATGAGTTTAATGCATTTAGCCATTTAAAGGCACACTGTCCTACTTGTAGCTACTTGCTCCCTCTATATAGAAAACTTCCCAAATCGGTGCCTTGTTGGTCCCCCATGATCCTCTTTTTCTTATGTTAAATGAGAGCTGAGTTAATGAGATAGCCACCTGTCACAGTGACCTCGCTAGCTCGCTGTGTGGTCTAATCTCTTCTAGCTGCAGTAGTAACGCCTACCTTTAAAAAAAATGTGTGCTGTATGTGCTCTAGCTGTAAAATTCGTTTTTTATAAGCTTAAGGTCATTGTCATTTTCATAAATTAATGTAAAACCGATATTCATAATGTCGTTTATATTTGTCAGTGATTTTTGATAAGCAGGTCACTGGAAGTATTTAATAGTTAGGAATACATAGGATTATGATTACATGAAAAATTATTGCATATGCATGTAGGTGGGGTGTGTTTTTTATGCAATAGTATTAATGTGACAGTATTTATCTCATTTTTTATTTCTCTTTAAAATGAAAAACATTGTTTATGTTAATGGGCATTGGAAAAGAAGTTCCCTTCACAAAACAGTATGAATTGTCCATAAATGCTTCCATTTATATATTTGTTTTCAAATGCATGATGCAGAATTATTATTTGGTTATTAAAAATATATTTACTTGTTTTGTATTTATGCCTACGTGTACATTTTAGTTACATGTTGTTCCTTGAAAACAATGAAAACATGGCTAGTTTATATCATTTAATAATATTGCATGTGGTTATGTATATTATATATTATATATTTTGTTTTTATATTGCTTTAAATCTATTTGCCATCATTGTTTTGTATCTGTATTTCCATCCCAGTCACTTGACAAATGAGGCAGATTTTATATAAACAGTTTTTTTTTTTAAAACGCAGAATTGTTTAATCTGTATAATTATGCCACACATATAATCTCCCTGTTCTACTGTGTGTATTTATCATGGGATAGATATACCAAAAGCTTCAAGATTATAATTTATTTAAGGGAAGGGGGTCACAAGGGCTTGGATTTGTATGTACTGGTTTTCCTTTTGTGTACTTAAGGGTGTAACAGATTGGGTTTTGCGGGGTGGGGGTAGTGCCCCTCTCCTGGATCTGGTACTGAAAATGATATTGCATGGAATCTGGAGAGTTGATAGAGAACCTGCACTTTTAAGTCCTATCCTAGGGACTTGCTTTGTTATCCTGAATGAGAGCTTTCTCTCCCCTGTTTTTTCTCAAATGGTTGATTCAGCCATTCAGCTTTGAAAGGTCACTTTCATTCATTAGTTCCATCTGTATAAAACAAGTCACTGTAAAAAGGTATTATGTTACCTTCCCTCTCCATTTGTAATTTGACTATTATTAATATATCACTTATGACACAGTTGGTCACAAAGCATTTATTTAGACACATATTCATTATTACTATATTAAAAGCATTAAGAATGATCCCAATTAATGATAGTCTTAATGACAGTGGGCAAAGACAGACATGGCTCAACTTGATTTGCCAAGTGTCAAACTCTTTATTCTCTATGAATTAATGGAATTCTGTTAAAAATATAAGAAAAAAAATGAAAAATTAAGATTAAGAAATGAATTAAGTCATAAAATGAAAATGAGAAGTCTATTTTATGACATTATTATTTATGTTTATTGATTAAGATAAAAGTACTGTCATGGGTTAGATTTCTTTAATGTAAAAATGGGACACTTTTCCCACATTAGGGATGTTTAGATTTGCACGACGACATAGTGGACTGCTACGTGTGACGTCCTTATAAGGCACTGTGATATCCTTACAAGGCACTACCAGTGCCTTGTAAGGACGTCACGCGTAGCAGTCCACTATGTCGTCGTGCAAATCTAATAGTCCCTAATGCTAAACTGACTCCAACCTGGAGCCAGTTTCACAAAGCCATCATTAGTTTAACTTCTCAAGCATCGGAAGTACCACACATTTCTATGGGATGTTTGCGAATTTAGACTTAGGACAGTTTTGAGAAACTGGCCCCTGATCTAAACAGACAAGATTTTCTGCCGTTCAGGCTAATATACTTTTTTGTTCGATCTGTGGTCGTTCTGGTGTCTATCTTGTTGGTTTGACTGAAGAATAAATCGGTAGATCAAGTCGACATTCTTCTAAGAAAGGTCGAGAGTGGCAAAAGTGGATTAATATCTGGCAAATGTTGATTAATGTCTGGCATTCATCCACATTCGCCACTCTCCACCCAGGTAAAAATGGGTATCCAATATGCTAAAGCGCTACATACTTGGGCCCAAGCTATGACTGGGGTAGACAGTGCGCTATAGAGGTCACCATTACCATTATTACTAACATAACATTAATTAGGGTTGGCATACTCTTATGATTACCAGGCAACGTGTATGTGTATTTGCAATCTTCATCATTTACATTGTGTATTTATCTTTGTTATGTAGCTCTGCGATGGCACTTTGTATATTCCTTGGCGTCCTATATCATACAACAGGGGGGTGTTTCACAAAGACTAAGACCCTGTTTACAGTGAGAAAAGGGCCAGGGCCAGGCCGATTTTGTGCGTTTACAGAGGCAGGCTCGGCCGCAGCCTAAATTGTAACCTTTCAATATTTTGTCAGAGTGGCACTCTGCATGTAAACAAACCATTATTTTGGGGGCGCGCCGGGGGTCACAGTGCAGATCCGGTCGTGCGCGATTTGCAGTGAATCTTTTCCTCAATTTCCTATACACGGCGAACTTTCACTTCCGGGGTTAACAGTTGTCCGCGCATTTGGCCCTGCATGTGTTTACAGTGATAAAAGGCCTGGCCGCGGCCGAGACTACATATCCAAAGCAGGGCCAAATGCGCGGCCAGTTTGGCCTCGCATTTGGCCTTTTGCACGTTTACAGTGCTAGGCCAGGCCTTTTGCTCACTGTAAAAGGGGTCTAAGATCGACTTTAGGTTGGACTTAACTATGGCAGGCAACTCATGCCACTAGCTGCTCTCACCATTGGTCTCTCAATTATGATCTTTAGAACTATCAAAAAACTATCAAAAAATGTAAATTCTGTAGAATAGTGACCATGATTTGTACGTCCCTTGAGAGACCAATGCCAGTAATTAGTGAGAGCAAACAGTGGCATGAACAGCATGCCATAGTTAAGTCCAACTTATTTTCTTAGTCTTTGTGAAACACTCCCCTGATCTGTAATGTATGCATGGCTTTATGTATATGCAAAAGGAGTGAAAGACGAGCACGGAGTCTGTGTAGTGTAGGGTTAATGAGGAAATTCATCTTGAATATTCAATATATTTGGAGATGGTCAATTGTACAGTGATGGTGATAACTAATTCCAATTTTTTGATCATGCATATTCAGAGAAAATAAATGATTTGTGCAATAGCAAAACTGATTGAATATCTTTCTTTAAAGTAGAAAATGTATTCTTTTTATTTTGTTCTTTTTTGTTTACTATGACCATGTTAATGTACATGGGGCTTTTGAGTTTTATTATGAGCTGAAATATGATAGAGAGAGAGAGAGAGAGAGAGAGAGAGAGGGAGAGAGGATAGAGGAGAGATAGGAGTAGTGAGAGATAAAAGAGATGAATAGTGAGATAAAAGAGATATGAATAGTGGGAGATAAAAAGATAGGAATAGTGAGAGATAAAAGATATAGGAATAGTGAGAGATAAAAGATATAGGAATAGTGAGAGATAAAAAAGATAGGAGTAGTGAGAGATAAAGGAAATAGGAATAGTGAGAGAAAAAAGAGATACGGTTAGAAAGAGAGGGAGAGATGAGAGGGAGAGAGGGAGAGAGGGGGATAGAAGAGAGAAAGGAATAGTGAGAGATAAACAAGATAAGGTTAGAAAGAGAGGGAGGTGTGTGTGTGTGTGTGTGAGATATATATATATATATATATATATATATATATAAACGATATAGGAATAGTGAGAGATAGCAGAGATGAATAAGGTTAGATAGAGAAGGAGAGAAAGAGTGATCGGAGAGAGAGGGGGGATATGAGGGAGATAATGAGAGAGATAGGAGAGAGAGAGAGAGGGAAAGGAGAGATAAAGAGAGAGAAAGATATGAGGTAGATATTGAGAAACAGTGAGAGAGAGAGAGAGAGAGAGAGAGAGAGAGAGAGAAAGGGGTGGGGGATGTGGAGGAGAGAGAGAGAAATAGAGGGCTGGGTCGGGGATTAAAATAGTTTGTTAATGGATGTTGAAAAGTAAGCGTTTCCAAATTTCCAGGGGGTATGTCGTATCCCAAAAATGTATTATTCTCTGCATTTTGTTCGATTTCTATTTTAAACGAATTGAAATGATAATAAGCTCGGTGTTACAACAGGTCTAATCGCTCTGGATTATATATTCTTTTGTTCCTACTTAAAGCCTTAAAGTCTTTGACATTGTACAAAACAGCTTTGCTAAGTACCCTAAGGAAACTACCATTTATTATCTCAGCACTTTTAAAACTTTACTAATCATGGTAGTTTGTACTTAGAATGTAAGTTCTTGATAAAGCATATAACGACGAGCTTCTCTGTTTCCGTAATGAGGTTAATCTCTTTTGCGACCACAATAGGCCTTTGACTGTGACAATAGTGACTTGAGCAATAGTATACAACCATGTTGTAAAAAAGCTTTTGTGAAAGAGAAGAAGACCTGTATAGTGCATGTATGCATAACTCTCGAGCTTTCTCTTTTACGTAACGCACGACGGGATCGGAGCATTTGGACGTATACGGTATGTGCGCCATAAATGCGTACACGTAATGCATAGCTACCTACTTGTAGATCCACACCGGTGTTCACTCTTGCCGGCGGATCAGAGAGTAGCGCTAAGGAATTTTGATTCAGTCATATTGATCAGTCTTAGTCATACGTTTTACGGTGAATATATCGTAAGCTTCTGAGCAGTCAACATTTTTGGAATAGTGTGCTATTGTACAGCTTCGCAAACTGAGAGTTATAACTTGATACGCGCCAAACTGTTGGATAATTCTCTTACGGATTTTGCAGACGACGGGGAACCGTATGATATCGAAATAAAACCTGCATTACAGCGATCGTATCATGGTGCTCCTTTAGATGGCTGGTTGCAAATGATGACATCTGGTAAAGGCACCGAAACGAAATCGTTGGCGATGTCACGATCACCCGACGTCAATTCACAGTCAGACATGAAAGATGTCATAAAGGTAATTGAGATGATTTTGCTGTGATTGAAACGATGAGAACTACTGACTATACAATGTACTGATTTCAGATTTAATAATACCTCTCTCTTTCTCCTATTTTCATCCAGTCCTTCCCCTATTTTATATTCGCCAGGCCATTTTCGTGCTGTTTTCATATTTCTTTATTTCTGTTCCATTTTCCTTTTTTCCGCAATTCTCTCTCTTCCACCGACTCTTCACCTTACTACCCGCATCATCATCATCATCATCATCATCATCATCATCACCACCACCATCATTCATTTTCTTTACTGCTTCCACTGGACATATACATTTCATATTTCTTAATTTTTTGGCCCTTAATAGTAATATCTTTTGTTTCATCTCCTCTTCAATCTAACATAGTCTTTTAAAACGTGTCTTTACTCATCTGTTTCAGATACATGTAATTTGATTTCCATGTTTCTTCATATTTTATGCTCACAATTAAAAATGTATGGGGAGCGGAAAGGTAGGAGGTGACGAGAAAAAAGTAATCGATATCAATTTTAGAGGTAATTGTTGCCCATAAAGTTTGAATAATTTTCTTATCTCTTTTCATAAAATATTTGTGACGAAATGATTTATTCTTGCTAGATTCTTATATAATATTTCTTTCAAAACATCGATTTCTTTTAGAACAAATATCGGTGGGGGGGGGGGGGGGGGCTTGAAAACGGTATATAGGAGGGAACGATGACATAGGAATCAATATCACTTTTAGTTGGCAAAGGTATAGACAGAGGTATTTATCTATATTGTTGCCCATGCAGTTGGAGTAATATTAATTTTCTTACCTCATCAAATGATTGTGATACCGTGGTTTATTGTTGATAGATAATCTTAGATCTTCTCAGAACTTCAGGGTTAAAAGTATAGACCAGTTTTGGAAACACCCCCTCTCAAAAAATGAAATGGAAGTTCTTATTACCAATCATGTGAAAGAATATGTTTTGACTAATACGTGATGATACAAATTTTGCCGGGAAACCGCCTTCTAATTGATATAATTTATCATATCGATCCAGTCTGGATAGATATCGCGAATGCACTTCAAATTGAACATTTGGGCATATATTTCTGTTTTTTGCGAATTTAGGTTCAAGTATTGCCATCTAAACCTCTGAAGGCAATATTCAAATAACATTGAATTTTGCACCCAAAACCCTTGAACCGCAATGTTACCACTACCGGTCTTTACCTTTAAATCTTTGTTGATCAATAAACTTTTGAGGAAATACAAAACTTTATCTATCAAAAATAAACCACTTTGTCAAAATAACTAGGAGGTAAGACAAATTTGTTCCAACTTCAGAATGAAACTTTTCCCCCTCCAAAAGTCCTTGTTATGTTGGTGTATTTTGGCAACCATGCGTCAACTTTTGCTCTCCATTCTTTCTCTTTAGAATTTGGATAATGGAGTGTTCTTAACCACAGGATAAAATGAGAGTGTACATAATCCATACAATCGACTAGCATTGTTACTTCGTGTAAAGAATAAATCGGATGGTAATCTGTACCTCCAGCATTATGTGTATTTGCATAGATGGGCGAGGTCTGCGCTATATATGAATATTCATTTTAAAACCACTGGTGGGTGGAATAATTACCCCCTCACATTTTGGATGGTAAAGATATACATCAAGGTAACGAATGATGTAAATGTGGCACATGACGAGGTTCGTTTACAAACTGAATTTAAAAAAAAGATAGAACGTACCACTCTTAATTTGATGGATAATCTTAAAAATTGCATAACAACATTAAAAATGATAATAATTATACAAAATCTTCTTATTCTGAAGTTTATGACAGCTAGTCACAACGTCTGACGATACTATTAAAAAAACGCATTTCACCTTTTGAAATACTAAGATCATATCAGACATGGTATTCGAAGGATGTACATTTTTGAAGTTAACTTTGCTTTCAATAAAATTACTATCTTCAGTACAGATGCTTTTATTGACTATCCAATCAACATAAACCAGGCGATATATTTGCCATGATTATGCCGCTTAAGATTAATTATTGCAGAGTAATACATGATTATGTCTTCCACGAAAATTCCAATTTGTAGACCGTGGGGAATGTCAAGGGGGCATTCTTGTATGGGTGGGGTCTGTCTTAACCCACTTTAAACGCATATTTGACCTCTTGACGACTACTAGTATAGTTCAAATGTCTCCCATGTTTGCAAAGTGTAGCTATGCCACTCAGTGTAAATAACGGGGTCCAGATACAAAAGGGCAAGTATGGAAAAGGCCATGATTCTATTCAAAGGTTCTTCATTAGAGCAAACATCTTCTTCCACTTGTCCTCTGTGAGATAAGCACTTGGGTAAACTCTTCATCATTCATACCCCTTCCACTTCCACGTGGTATCATTGCGTTGTCTAGCTACCAGCGGTGGGAGTATAGGAGAGGGGCTTATAAATGGGTGTGGTCCAGGCAGTAGCGGTTTAAGCCCCCTCCCCAGCTTTAAAATAAAATCTCGAGGCACATATAGGAAATGATTGTAAGAACAAAAGGCGCCCAATCACACGGTGTGGCCCTTTCCATACGTGATAGTAGGCTTAAAGGAGGAGCATGCGCATGCCCCCAGAACATTACGAATTGTTGATACTAATGATTTCCTAGCTGGCAGCAGGGGTGTCGATCTTTGTCTTACAGTAAGACTAAATCATGATTATGATTTAAACCGCTTAGAGGCAATTTACAATTTGCGGTATATAAATATATTATTATTATTATTATTATTATTTGGACGTAAAATGCACCAACGGTGTGTATAACTGTAATGAAGTGTCCAAATAAAGAAACTGGAAAGTTTGATATGCAGGAAAGAGACGCCAGGGCCCTGTTTCATAAAGCATTTACTCAATAACATCTTGACAAAGATCTATGGCAATTTTGCTCGTAGCTATCAAATTTGAAGATTTCAGTAGCTTATAACAAGTTTTATGAAACAAGGCCCAGATCCCCGGATGCCTTTACGCACCGGGGTAGCAGTTTCCTACTCAATCAAATTGTCAACTCCACCCCTGGGCCTAAAGCTATACATAAGCCTATAGACCTAAGCCTAAACCTAACCTGAATCCTATTTGCAAACCTTACCATAACCATTTGATGAACTAAAGCCCTGATCTATTGTCGAAGAAGCAATTTATTGTTCGGTCACGCTTACAAGTGCAGGGACACAGCCTAGACATATTAATTAGTCAGATGCACATATTATATACCCCATTTGAATGGCAAGAAATTGGGGGAAAGGGAAAGAGATAGAAAAGCAGGAAAAAGGTAAGGAGGGGTGCCATGGTAATATGAATAAGGACAATATTTTATGACTCGTTCCTCAATATTTTTTTCCTCAAGGATTTCATTCGACCTAAACTAGTAACTATACCGTTGCCCCCGTGATACTAGTGCCCCTTCAAATACTGAACCCATGCTAGGCCGCGGCGCACCGCTTTCCTGGCGCCTATGAATAAATTGGTATACATTTTTACAGATGGGCGTGGTCCTACTGTGTCACACAGTCAATGAAAGAAATTTATGAACGAAGTTTTAAGCATTTTTGTAAACTCGTTGTTCTAACCGTGTGAAATACCATTGCTTTGTTCCACGAGGGAGAGAGAAGGACGCTGGCGGCAGTGAGAAAGAAAAAGTAAATATTTAAGTAGTTGCAAGACATCAGCGGTCGGCTAAATGCTAGCGCTGGACGCTTGATGTAACGTTTTAATGAAGCTTCTATATTCACGGTTAAAGTTCGTTTGTAGTAACTGGCGTAGACTCGTTGAAGAGAGGGGTAGTAGGGTCAACGTCTTCACTCTTAAGTTCGTGGATGATGGACATTTTTTTCCTTAAGTGGATGAGCAAGGGGCATCCATTGTACCCTTGTGCGCTTTGGTTACGCCTATGTTTGTAGTTGACGACGTAATATACACATGAATGTTGCTTGTTCTAGATTAACTTAGGCTAAATGTGATTGGGATAACTTTTCCGACTTAAAAAAATGCGTAATTTGGCTAGGATGGCCTTCTGCCTTTACAGCTTTGGTCAATTTTTTTTTTTTTTTTTTTTTTTTTTTTTCTTCTTTTTTTCTTCTTCAAGTATATGTTATTATTAATTCTGCGCCTGGTGCATTCAATTGTCAAGCCTTACTGGCTTTTACGGATGCACCATTTTCCATTTATATTTTGAATGCTATTATGTCAATTTTATATGTAATTTTGATATTGTTACATGTTATGAAATTCCATATTTTATCTTTGTATATATTGTTATGATGATGGAAATAAATTTCAATTCAATTCAATTCAATTTGAATTTTGGCTTTTAATTTCAGATTTCACAGAAGTGATCAAAGATCCACATTCATTTTTTCAGTAAAATTATTGTAATTTGACGTTACAAATACACTATATACAGGGGCACATCCAAAGAACACTTTTTGTAGGGTCAATGGCAGTGGCGTAATGAGCAAAAACGTTTGGGGGGCTGACAAAAAAAAAATCCGAATCACCCCACTCTAACATGCAGGCCCCGCTGAATTACGTTTCTCAAAGTGGGGTCTAGAGGCAAAGCCCCGGTGGGGTTCAAGGGGCGAAGCCCCCCGAAGATCAAGGGGTATGGGCATCAGTGGCGGATCCAGGAATTTCTTACCGGGGGGGGGGGGCACAAAATGGCATGGGGTGAAATATATGTAAAACGATGAAGCAACAGAACGAGGCTTTAACGGCGAGGGAGCGGAGCGACCAAGCAAGCAGGGGGTGGGTCTGGTCTTATTTTTCAGGCATAATTATATGACGTAAAATTGCTTTCTCCTACCCCTTCCAAGAGTAGGAATCTTTTGCAATTTGAGAACCACATTTGGCGCAATAATGTCTACCGACACTTCATGGAAAAAAAAGAGGCCCTCTGATTAGTTAGAAATTAGAGAAAAGTGATCTGTCACGTCGTGAGACGTTGTATAAATTATGCTTTGATGCCGCACAATGCACAAAGACGGTGGTCCGGTACTTCACCAGTAGTACTTGCAAAAATGATCTCGAGTGTATAAACTGTGTCGTTATCAGGGGAGTCGCTAGATCTTTTTTAGTGGGGGAGGGGGGGGGGTGTAGAGGCCGCCGATTAACGACAAAACGAGCCACCAATATTATTACCGACAAATATAAAAATGCCAATGTCCAAATGTCTACAAATTTAAGCCTTTAAACCCGGGGCCAGGAACTAAGTTATTTTTCAGTTTTCCCCTCCCGCGCGAAGCGCGGAAGCTTTGACACTTCATTATTAGAGAAAGAAGACGATCCGTTGTACTGTTCTCGACTCTTAAAGCTTATTTCGCCCCTCCCGCGCAAAGCGCGGAAGCTATATGACGTTTAATTTAACTATTAGAGAAAGAAGACGATTCATTGTACCGGTCCCGAGTCTTCATCCTTGTCTGAATTCAGTTCCCCCCCTCCCGCGCTAAGCGCGGAAGCTTTGACGTTTCAATTCATTATTACTCTTAATCCTTGTCTGAATTCATTTTCGCTCGTCCCGCGCAAAGCGCTGAAGCTTTCACCTTTTATTAAATTATTAGTGAAAGAAGACGATTCGTTGTATCGTGTTCTTGTCTGAATTCAGTTTCCCCCCTCCCGCGCAAAGCGCGGAAGCCTTGACACTTCATTAAACTATTGGAGAAAGAAGACGATCCGTTGTAATGTTCTCGATTCTTAATTCTTGTTTCGCCCCTCCCGCGCGAAGCGCGGAAGCTTTGACGTTTCATTTAATTATCAGAGAAAGAAGACGATTCATTGTACCGGTCCCGACTCTTAATCCTTGTTTGAATTCAGTCCCCCCCCCCCCCCTCCCGCGCTAAGCGCGGAAGCTTTGACGTTTCAATACATTATTTCTCTTAATCCTTGTCTGAATTCATTTTCGCTCATCCCGCGCGAAACGCGGAAGCTTTCAAGTTTCATTAAATTATTAGAGAAAGAAGACGAATCGTTTTATTGTGTCTTTGTCTAAATTCAGTTCCCCCTCCCACGCGAAAGCTTTGTCGTTTCATTTAATTATTACTCTTAATCCTTGTCTGAAATCATTTCCCCTTTTTATTAATTATTGGAGAAAGATTAAGACGATTCGTTGTACCGTTCTCGACTCTTAATCCTATCCTGAAATTAGTTCCCCCCTCCCCCCCCTCCCGCGCGAAGCGCGGAGGCTTTGCCGTTTCATAAAATTATTAGAGAAAGAAGACGATTCGTTGTACTGTTCTCTACTCTTAATCTTGTCTGAATTCAATTTCCCCCACTGGGCCCCTTAACGGTATATGTGCAGTGTTACATGATGTAAGTATGGAACGCTCGTTCGCAAATCTGTGCATGCTCAGCCCGAGTGGTGGGTAGCATGCATGTTATCTCCCGACAGTGCTTTGCACAGTAGCTTCTGAAAAGGAATTAGTGTTACTGTTAGTGGCCACTATAAGGCCCTTAGTGACTATAAAAAACATATGCTCTTCCTGGCTATTTGGGAATGGGTCAGTTTGCAAGAAATAATGGAGAAACTATAGCATTTTGTTGAAAATCATGTGATATCACGAACATTTATACATTACTTGTGAAAATAAGTCATGGTTCAATTTTTTTTTTGGGGGGGGGGGGGGGGGGGGTTGGCGCCCCCCTAGCCCCCCCCCCCCCACCAGTACGCCAGTGGTCAATGGCCTGCCCATCCCCCCATCCGTCGGATAATCCTGAATTCTCCCATACCATGGCACAAAACATACAACAGTTGGTGTGTTTTATACGGAGTACTTTTTGTTTAAGCAATGTATTTTTCTTTTGGCAGTGTGGGAGAATTTTACATAGGATTACCCAAAGCCTATTGTGAATATCTGATGTGTGCTATTCACAAATAAATGATCATGAATTATTGTGTATAATAGTAGTTTTCGGCATTCAAATATGATTGAATCATAATCACATTTACAAAAGCTTAGATACGATGAAAAAAGGTCAACGTTGGAACTTAAAATAGAATGATACCAATCTTTGACAAAATGTAATGATGTATTTTCTTCTCATGAGGGTAATATGCCGGTTGCTCTCGAGGCGTCAGTTCGAATGCGTCATTTATTAATATACTGTACGCCATTTGAAGCAAATAGCGTATGCGCCAGTAATTCAGAGCAATGTTTGTACTTCTTTTACATTACCATTTAGTAAGATATCATTTTACAATGCGCGTCAAACACACTGACGGTCATTGACGCAGTCCTATGCTTGTCAGCAATTGACGCATCCTAATGTAGCGCGCATCAACTCCTAAATCATATTCTAATTCTTTCTTTCATTGTATTTCGTTGATCTACAGGTTGTTCTCCTGAGAGTGGCAAACAAGACAACTTCTCGGTATGGCGTCACGCTCTTCCTTTTCTGCTCATCGTTGTGGCTTCTCATTCAGGCCTTTCTCGCCCTACACAACGGCTGCTGGATCAGCAACCCACAGATTCTCAGCAAGATCAAGGAAAAGACGTCAGCCGACTGCCGAAGGTCGCCAAATTTGGCGGGAATTCACACAGAACAAGCCGAGGGTGTGCAAAATCGAGAGCGCATCCCAGATGCCTTGCATCTCTTGTCGCGGCAGGAAAGCGGCGGTCCTGTCGATGTTGATAGGGCAGTGTTTAATGTCATTGTCGAAATGGGAGTCGCTGCGCCCGCCGAGGTGCCGGTGAATATGGCTGAGGGGGATGCACAAAGAGTACATCGAAAAGAGAGTTTGAATGTTCCAGAGAGTGAGAGGGAAAAGAGGTCGGAGGATAAATCAGTGGCCACTCAAAATGGTACAGGGTCAAAGAACGACAATAAAACAATATCGCATGATAGGGCAATTGTGCCAGAGAGAAAGACTGTCAATGAAAACGTCCCAGGCAATACCAAGGCAATCAAAACAAACAATGAGACAACACGGATGGAGTTAGATAGTGTGTCTACATTGAAACCGTACATTCCGCTACTACCAGGGTCGGGTGTTTCGGCCCTGAAGCCTGTGCCTTACACGCTTCCGAGGAACATTTCTAAGGATGTTGTCAAGGTCACCAAAGAATCTTGGGAGACCATGGGTTGCTTCAACCGCGTCACTATTTTTGCCCCAGGTACGAACGCACTGCCCAACGACAGTGAGTGGCAGGAACTGTACCAATCCTTCAGGAAATACCGCATGGGATACTACCTTCTCCAGTGTCCTGAGAACGTTTGTGATCTGATCTTACGTGTGAGTACTTCAGCGAAGACTATCGCAGGAAGCAGCGCAGTGCTCGTAGGACCAGGCACGAAGACCATGCGCAATAAGACGCGCGTGATTATGGAAGAAGTAAAGCGTCTTACTCCGGACAATCTCCTTAAGATCTACCTTTTCTCTCTGGATAGCTCTCCGATGATGAACTACTACGATCCCTCCATGGCGAACTTCGAGTACCACTACAGCATGACGTACCATTCCCAATCGGATGTGCCGATACCTTACGGTCGGTATCGCAAAGGGGTTGGCGAAGAAAGCGCGCGGAATTGGGCAGAAGGCAAGAAGGGTCTCGTAGCATGGGTTGAAGACAACTGCGACAAAACATTCTGGCCGCGCATCGAGTACGTACACGAGCTCAGCAAACACATCTCTGTTGATATTTATGGGAAATGCGGGAAGAAGACGTGCGCGTCGACGCACTGCAAGGAAGAACTTAAAGGCTACAAATTTTACCTTTCGCTGGAGGAGGCGGCCTGTGACGAATTGATCACGCTAAACTTTTGGCAGCGCGCTCTATCGTCTGGTGCCGTGCCCGTGGTTTACGGCGGAAAGAAATTCGCCTACACAAAAGTTGCTCCTCCAGATTCGTTCATCCACATAGCTGACTTTGAGTCTCCTGCTTCACTGGCAACGTACCTTCACAAACTCAGCGCCTCAGACTCGGAATACAATAAATTTCACCACTGGCGGACCTTAGGGTCCGTCCAACTTTCTGGGCCAGGGTTCAGCTTAGATTCTCTATGCGGTATGGTGCCACAGCTTATACATTTGTCACCGCCTAATAGGAGAGTGATGTCTAGAGGGAAGTTTTACAGGAGTTGTCGGAAGGGTATCTATGTGAATGGCTTAGCAGGGTCAGGTGACCTTAGCAATTGGGCACCTTGGAGATAACCTACACAACATTATAGTTCCTATACAAAGAGACATAAATTAAATTACAGTTTAGCGTCCTGCGATCAAATGAGAGACTCATACAAGGAGATGATGCGATGAAAATCAAACTTTTTTTTGCTGAATTATATTATAGAAGAAAGCAGTATTATTTGAGAGTTGATATGTTATTGGTCTTCAAAGATTGTATTACTCAGGACTTTTAACGCAACTTGGTTTCATTAAACAACCTATGCCTGCTGCACATGGGTCCTTTGCGTACGTCGTTCTATGGCGTTTTAGACATACGAATGCAAAAGACACGACCAGACAATGACGCAACACGTTGACGCAGGAGTGCCTTGGCCTATATAGTGCAAGACTATGCATTTTGACCAAACAAAGTCGGTGTTGACGCAACAGCAGCGTAGCAAATAATCAAATCCACACAAGCCAATATTACGCACATAATAATGGGTTGAATTATCTCGTGCACAGTCGCTCACTGTTTAATTTGAATTGAGTGATTTTGAAATGAGCAATTGACGGAGGGACTTAATTGACGCTTCGTGAGCAGCCGGGATATGTGTAGCTTGAATTCTCTTCAACTGGCCGAATCAAATGACGCCGGGAAGTTACGTTTTATGTGCAGTTGCTATTTATGTGATATGTATTATTGGATGAATCATTTTTTGTAAGTCACGCATGTGTGCATGCAGCCGGCATTAGAAACTAGGAATTAATGTCGTCCTAGCTGAAATATCTAGGCAAATCATTCATTCTTGAAAGGACGGAGAGTTGCATTGTCATTTGAATACATATATTAGATTACAAAAATCTTTGTATTGAATATGAAGGTGAATTGTTACGTTTAGTGAAATATCAATTTGTATCAAAGGGGTAATATTGTCGCATAACAATTCAAAGGCCCGTTATTGGCAGAAATATGAATAATCCTTTTACCTGTATTTGATTGATTAATGTCGGAAGGAGATTTTTTTTTAGATGAAGGAAAAACGGTGCCGAAATTGCATCTGAAGTATGGCTTTAAGAAAAACAGAGCCGTTTGATCTTAAATAATACCGTGTTTAGTATATTATAGTTTTCGGGAAGTTTAAATAGTGCCAAAAGGAGTGTTCTATGTGATGCGATTGACAGGTATATTAACGTTTGCTAAATTTTGGTAAATGTCAAGAATTGTTTTGAAGCTTATAATTTCGAATTTGTTTAATCTCTCGTGCTATTTATTTATTAGTTGGGAGAAGCTCGTATGTGGGCGATTTTAAAGTGGGGTCTAAAAGACGCCGATATTTTTTCGAACAAAATTAAAAAAAAGTGTGTCAATATACGATACTGACAATGATAAAAGTTCTTTTTTTTTCGACGAGTGTGTTTTCGGGGGTCGTGTTATCTGTCTGGGATGCGTGTAAGGGATGACAACGATAATTGAAGAATAACAAATATACACTGGCAAAAACAGACAGATCAAGGACTTTCACTATGAATATGACTGACAAAGAAAGCGGACAAAATATACAGTTCCTCAGGTAGACAAAGGAACATCCCTTCACTGCCATTATGTAAAAAAAAGTGAATATGCATGTGACACCTGTTCTACACATTTTTAGATAATAGCAGTGAAGGGATGTTCCTTTGTCTACCTGAGGAACTGTATATTTTGTCCGCTTTCTTTGTCAGTCATATTCATAGTGTTTGTAGACTGTTGAAATGATCAAGCAATATGGAGTAGGCCTATTATATTTGGCGGCAATCGTTCGAGTGAATCTTTCCAGGAATTACATGCTTTAATTCATGGAGAAGGGTTGATAATGTGCTCAATCCTCGGTTGGGTGATCAAGGCTCGTATATGGGCGATTTTTAAGTGGGGTTTGAAACACACCGACATTTTACGTTCAAAATGTTATACGTGGGTCAATACAAAATTGACAGTCATAAAGAAGCACGCAATCAACTCTCAAAAGGCCCCTTTTTATCGGTACGTTGTCTATCAATGTGTAAGGATTGGAACGATGATATAAGAGGTATAGATTAGGCTTGCGGGTGCACCATGTGAGAGAGAGGGAAGATTGAGGAGTCCTGAAAAGGACTGTTGGTTATAAGTTGATATAAGGTGACTGTTGATATAAGAGTTATACATGCAATGGTGTCGCATTTAACATATTTACTTTACTTGAATCTTTTAAATGAACTTTATGTTCCATTTGATATTGGTTGTTCCATTGACTGGAATTGTAAACAAGTAAATACAGACTACCACAAACAAATATGGAGTTTCATTGACTAAAGCACAAACAAGCCAGACACAAATAATGTTTTCTTTGTCTATATGCTCTTTATTCACAATTTCTTCCCCCAAATGTCCATCAGGAAACAGCATGATCTACATGTTTGAGGGTTCATATATTGCGATGTAAAATCAAAGGCTTGTATTCACAAAGGTGAACTACGATAAAAGGTAGGCATTATTTAACCAGTTGTTATGGCATCTTTAAAAATATAACCGCAATGTAATGTAGCTACATGAAATGTAGCAAATTCGCATACATTTGCACACAGTTCCGTCTTCAGGGCCCCATTTCACAAAACTTGTCATCCGTGACAGCTTTGTTATAAGCTAGTGAAATCCTCGCTTCAGTTTTTTGTCATTTGTCAATGAAAAAGGCTTTGTGAAACGGGTCCCTGGTAGGCTTAGGGTAAGGGTTGTGGCTATTTTTTTTTTAGAAACACGCCTTTACACCTGATTACATAATGCCTACCCTAAGATAATCCCATCCCATCTCCCTGCCTAGACCTAGCCCATCGAATCACAGATTTTACAGAGCAGCAAGTGTCTTGCTTTTTATTCCGTACAAATGACTGTAATTCTATTTTTAAAAAATGGAACAAATCCAGTTAGGAAATGAAAACGCGAAATTTATTTAATGCTGATATTTGGTCACCCAGTTACAGAAAGTTACAGAAGATTGGCACATGGTGCTCCATAGTTCCAATTTAAAGTTAGTGCACATTTTATGAATATGGGCCCAAGTCCTCATTAATCTCCCTTAGTGCACTGGCACAGCGCAATATACATATATATGATATAGCGACATAGCAAATTTCCATCTTTTGTGAATAGTTTCTATCATTTGTATATAATATAATTATATTTATTATACATACACAGACTTTATACCATATGTACACTTTATACAGTTTCCTTCATTGGTTTAAATACACTTTGAAATTTGGGTCTTCCATACTTTTAAAACAAATATTTTGAAAGGTATATCTTTCCTTGGTCTTCTATAGTTGGTGCTATGTCAGGAATAATTCTCCCACCCTTGGGCAAGATGATGAATAGTATAAATGAGAGGAGTAATGGACATAAGTTTGAACTGGCTTCACCTCTTTGCTGTTGCAAATGCAGACCACATGTTAGATTTGCTTATATTTGCATACATTAATATTTTATGAGTAAACAAATCGTTTTTTTTTAATATGATATACATGAAATACATCTCTCTTTTGTGAATAATGCTGCAAGAAGTATTTCTGCCATAAATAATTGTTTTTCTTTCAAAATTAAAAATATCTATCAATATATTTATTTATTATAACTCTGTATTTGATATACTCTTCCTACATGTTATTTTGTTTACACACTTAAAAGGTGGGTTCAATAAGTGTTTAACATTTCAAAATTCAAATAAATAAATATTTCCCGGAAAGGAAAAAAAATCAAGATGACAAAGTCAAGCTGTCATATTTTTGTTTTATATAATCAATATTAATCTATAGTTTAATACAGTTCTACTGTTGTGTGATTGTGGGTAGTATTTCTTTAAAACTATTTCACACCTAACAATCATTTATTTTTTTATTAAATCATGATTTATAACTCGAATACATTGCTTTGATATCCTTTTTTTGAACATACAATAGATGTTAAGAGAGAGAATGAAAGAAAAGTGACTGTGTGTGTGTGAGAGAGAGATAGAGAGTGGGTATAAGAAGGGGAAAGGGAAAGAGAGAGAGTGAAAGAGGTGGATGGAGAAGTAATGACATGAGAAAAGAAGAGTAGAGAATGAGGAGAAAAAAATCCAAACAAAATGGAGGAAGAATGATGAAAAAATAAGGAAAGGATAGAAATATATCGATATGGATTCAAAGTCCTAATTCTTTGGCCCATTTCCCCGCTGTTGAATTTTACTGAACCATAAAACACATTCCCATTTCTGGCATTGGTATGTAAAACATGATTTTCTGGGAATATGCAATTTCTCTATAAATGCGATACTTCTTTGGCTCAATTTAAAGATAGATTTGCACATAAACAATTATAAATGTACATGTATATGGAATCTGGCATAAATAAAATTTATCCTACTTGAACAAATTTAATTTGTCTAGAAAATAGAAGTATGAGAATGGATAGTAACATAACAAAAAACACTATAAAACCAAGTATAAATACATAAATAATTCAATTCATTTACATAACACAACAAAATCTGATAGCTTGCAAGTAATTTATAACAGATATACAATTAAGCACATACGCCAATAGTTTTCTTCTCACCATGGATGTTCATAATGCACGCATACCCAAACAATGATGTTTAATAGCAAGTTGCTATGCATTGCAAGCAGGAATATATAAATGTAATGGCTAATTTATATGTTCATTCTATGAGATTAATGCTGCAAAATAACTCCTTTCTCACAAAGCAAACACAATGGAGAGTGATAGTGGATGAATTACAGTGAAGGTTTGTATAAGTGATAAATGTTTATGAACCATTATGCACAAACCGCAAGGGCAAATCAAAACTGCTTCTTGATATAGCATGTACAAATCACTAATAAAAGACGAATGTCACTGAAATCAAATATATTGCAAAACAAATCAGTCATTCATTCACAACCTGATTTATACAAAGAAAAAACACCCTGTAAAATATTTAGACCTCTTAACTTTTTGACAATGGTACACTAAACATAATCCTTACGTAATGCTCAAAGTGAAAAGCGTTTTCTATAAAACCATAAAATCATATTCTACCGATATATGTATCTCTTATGCCAAACAACAAATGCAACTAAAACGTTTTAATGAAAAGACAGCAAAGAAGGAAAATATATAATATTACATGAAATAAAATCAATTACTTTTCTCAATGGATATGTGGAAAAAAAAACAAAGGCTACTGTGTTATACGCACTGGCAAGTTAATCATTAAGCATCTTCCAATTGGCAATTTGTTATATATTTACATACAATCATATATAATTTCATTATTTTTCAAGTCTCATTTCATATTACAGCAAAGGTGTTATAGCAACAAAAGTAACAAAATCAACAACCAAATTAAAATAATGAATGGATGAGTGAAAGATAAACATTACTTTTTGAATAAAATACTAATAGAAGCATGAATTATTGCTATAAAAAGAAAAGAAAATGAACTGCATTTTGTGCACCACAGAACGAAAAGGTAGCATGACAACAAAAAATTGGAAGATTAAATCAATTAATTTCAGATAACATTTTTTTAAAACTTGTACATTCATTATGAAATTCTATGAGCACATAACATAACATGACTGTCAGTAGAGGTAGAACGTAAAGATATTTTGGTAGATGTTGAGAATAACCCATTTCCGTAAAGTAAACAAATTTAATGCACGAGTCTTTGTGATGTGCCTCAATACATATGATTTAATCCACCTGTTACAAATTATTGTATTTTAATAGCCAGAATGCGAATGGCATGTAATAATAATAATAATAATAATAATAATCCAGTTCTTGTATAGCGCATAATACGTTATGAAATAACATCTCTATGCGCTTCCAAAGAGCTTTGGACTTTATTACCCTAGGTTAGGCAAACATTATAGCTTGCCCTACCTAATAAAGCACAATATATGCAATTTGCATTGTCACTATTGAAATACAATTGCTCGTAACAGGCGAATGGAATCATTCGTATCGAGGTACTTCACAAAGACGTATGCATTAAATCTGATTACATTGTGAAAAAAAGCATATCGACACACCTTCTTAAGTATTTTCTCTTTCCTATCAATATAAAAACAAAATCTAGCGAGTAATTAGAAATGCCCATATTGGTTTAAATATGCTGTATAGAGTAATACATACATGTAGTGAGTGTATATCTTTTTTTCTTCCAAAGGTTTATCAAGTGTATATTATCCATTTAAAAAGTTAATGAACCTATTCAAATTTCAGGTGGATCCATATAAAAAGTGCTTTGCCATTTATAACAGTCTAAACAAAGTAAGTTTCTTGCAATGTGTAGGTACATGTACATGTATGGATCACTTTACTAAGAATATTAAAAAGAGCCAAAAATTACGTAGTCAAATACTATGAGTATTTGTTAATCTCTTCTTAGCCCTTTCAAATAAATAAACCAAATTTGACAGATGAAACAAATTTAGGTAGATAGGAACATGTTTAACCCATTAGCAACTAGAAATTTTGTAAAAATTGCCTATTACTCACTGAAAGAACTTGCAATATTTCTCTCTTTTTGACATTTTTCTGAAGAATATCAAACTTGCGCTATTTTTCTATGCTGAATCCTAATATAGACATCGTAAGGATTACGCACGTATTACATTATAACGGTAGACCCTAGAACGGATACTATAGCGCGTTGAAAACGGACGAAAACGGACGGGCGGTTTCGGGCGGTTTCGGGCGGTTCAGTGAGTAAATGGAGGGGCGGTTTTGGGCGGTTTAGTTGCTATTGGGTTAAGGAACATGTTCGTTAACACAGTTAGTGCCTTTTTAGTTCTGAAGAGATCATATGTATAGGTTGGAAAGCATTATGAGACCGTACATGAATATGTAATACATTAAACAATATTAGTAGTGTATGTTTCTTTCCCTAATGCTGTATATTCGAAAAATGTCATAGTTGAGCTTACAGCTTTCACGACATAGATTTCTTTAATTGTGAGAAGAGAGAGAATAAGTAGAAATTACAATGAGGGCGCCATACAGTTCTGACATCCATTCTCCATCTTTGTTGTCATGGTGATGCTCCACGGAATATATTCTGCAGGATGCCATTCCTACTGGTTATGTCACTGGTGTGCAATCGTAGGGTCAGAGGTTCAAATCCAATATCTAACTGATCTTTACCCCCTGTCATAGGGCATTTCATCCACAGTGGACTCTCTCTACACAGGAATAGGTTTAAGCCTACATGTATATATGTAGGTGGTGCTATGTAGGGATACATGTTTCTTCATGATTAATCAAATGCTGTATTTCAACTCTAAAGATGGCAGATCTCCCGTCCCGCCAAACGATGCAACTTCATGAAGTCAAGTGTCCAATATTCAGGGTCACCATTCACAAAATAAAACAATTGTTGTCAATTCTTGCTGTTTTTCCCTGAAATCTCTCCAAATATCTGCAACATCTAAATCGGAAAAGGGCTACAGTTTCGTCTCCCATAAGCTTTTAGCACGGAAGTAGGAATGCTGTATGATATGGGAAATTGGGAAGTTTTTAATTATGTATGCTTGACTGCTGAAGGGCACGTAACCCGTCGCTTCCTGGAAACCGGGTGTGTCCCTGTGTTAAGCCTTTGGGAACTGGAGCAGTCGGTATTCTGAGGGTTAAGAGTGTCTGACTGTGTGACCAGCACGCAACGAAGATAGGTAGGTCAAGGTAGGTCATGGGGGATACGTTGTCTCATCTCTTCCCGTTCACTCTTCTGTGTTTACCGTTCATCCGGACTCTCTGTTGGTAGGAAAGGATAGAAAGAAAGACAGAAGACGATTAGTTTAAAGCCCGTCTGCACTAGTTTGGCCAGGAGGGATTAGACCACCCTGCTAGTCACTGACAGGTGGTTATCTCATCAAATCAGCTCTCAGTTAACATAAGAAAAAGAGGATCATGGGGGACCAATGGTCACCGATTAGGCATTGTTTTCTATATAGAGGGAGCAAGTAGCTTCAAGTAGTACAGTGTGGCTTTAAGTTGGAATACAAAATGTACAGCATAAGACACACATGTAGAGGTGTCATGGTCGAGTGGATACATCACCGGACTGCAGATCGCAAGGTCCACGGTTCGAGTCCGCGGCGGCACTAATGTCCTTTGGCAAGACATCAATCTACAATGTACATTTGCCACACTCGACCCAGGTGATGTAGATTGGTCCCCGGCAAGAATTAATTCCTTGAAATGCTAGAGTGCCGTTATGACAGCCATGCAGGAGTGTCAAGTCTGACAGACATGAGCGTCATTCCAGAACCCACTTTTATCATTATTATTATGTGCACAAGTACACCCATTATGGAGCTTTAATCAAAGTACATTGGATATACTGTAGAGCATTGCACAATGAAAGCAACTGCAAATGTATCCACTCAATCTAGGGGCAGACTGGCCATAGGGAGTATGGGTAGTTTTCCCCATGAGCCATTCAAACTGTTTGGCTTGAGCACTGCTCCATCTCTGGGATGAAGGCCAGTCGATATGTATCTTATGGGTGGAGTGGGCCAGTCAAATTGAATTTCAGTCCGAATCCTCCCCTGACTCTACACATTGTTCAGATGCAACTCTTTACCCCAATGATAATATGTTAGTCCATGCTAGGTTAGTTATATGATTATGAATGGAGCACATGTTAGATTATGATGTCACAATGGAAGTTAGAAATGAAGAATGACAGCAAATTTGAGGAAAATGGTCATTTAGTAAAAAGAAAATAATGGGTGACGGAGTGAACATTCCTTTAACAAAATTAGATAATTAATGGGTTTGTGAAAAAATGCCAATCTTTATATTTTGCTGCAATACTTAAGCAGAGGGTTATGCAATACAATGTCAGAATAGATAAATAAATGTTAGTGCTTAAAAATGCAAGCTTTCTTCAATTAAAATTGTTGATAGAAGAAAACCTGAACAAAGATCAAGAAAAGTCTGATTACTAATTATGGCATTGAAACAGGACATTCAGTATCAAATCAATCTTTGTCATGAAGTACATGTACTTGTACCCTTTAAATAAGGTTTAAATCCCTCATTTACAAGTTCGGTCCATTTTTGTATGAGAACAAGTCTGCATGCACTTCACTTCAAGACAAAAGAAAACCTTTCAGCTCCCTAATTGGCCTTGCCTAAAAAAGGCTTGCTCTATAACCCACTCGTTACTACCGGTAATCAGCCAACTTAATCATAGAAAAAATGTCACTTCCAGGATAAATCACAGCAAAAAGTGCATAAGAACAAGTCTGCTCCTTCAAATCAAGACACATCAACCCTAACGTCCCATACATCTGAAGAGCTCCCTCTAGAGCCCACTGGTCAAAATCAGCTGACTTACGGTACTCATAATTAAACAAAATTTGTCTTAAGCAGTAGAAACTACAAAATCTGTCACTTCTGGAGTAACATGTATATGTAATCACTGCAAAAGTCTATGAGAACAAGTCTGCACTTCAATTCACGACACGATCAACCCTTGAACTCTCTTACCTCTAAAGGGCTCCCTCTCTAGCCCACGCACTGATCAATGATCAGCTGACCTCCTCAGATGTAGAAGGAGTCTGTTTGGCCGCAATGGATGATGGGAAGGGACGAGATGATGAAGGATGGCATCGGCAAGCATGTGATGGGGGTTAATAACGCATGAGATGAGTTAGTTGTTAGCATGGTTGGTAGAGATAGAGGTGGGGTTAAGTTTTCAGTCAAAAGAGAGAGCGATGAAGAAAGTGAGAGTGATATGATTTGGTTAAAGGTAAAGACCAGTAATGGTCATGCGATTGCATTGTGAATGAATCGATCAGAAAAGGTCGATCATCTAGCATCTAGCATCTGCAAGGTTCTGGAATCATCAAAATGATAAGAAATTTGGCTCATTCTTCGTAAAGTTACAAGCACTATACACAGAAAGATGTATATGGGACTACCCTATCTCTCTCACCAGACCATGAGAGAAATAAATTTACCAAATATATGAATTAGTAGGCGGTTTCCCGGCAAATTTGTTATCATCATGTATTAGTCAAAACATATCCTTTCACATGATTGGTAATGAGAGCTTCCATTTCATTTTTTGAAATTGGGGCGTTGCCAATACTGGTCTTTACCTAATTTAATACGAAATGGAAAAATAATATTGCTATTTAAATATATTATATTATTATAGACTGAAACTCTACTGAATCGTTTGGAGCAAATGGACATGGTACACATGTATGTACATGTATGTGTGCCAAAAGTTGGTTGCGGTAAACCATTGTAGTTCTTATACAGTAGTTGACCAAAGCCAATATAGAATTAAACATCCCATATGAAAATTCATAATGGTAATATATAACTGTTTTTTTTCTACCCCAAGTACCTGGTATATTAATATCATATTGTTATATAAGTACTTTGTGTTACACAGAAATAAATTAGTATTAGAATAACATTGATCAATTTATCTAATGAATAACTCTGGCTCTCCAAATGACTGAAAATTTGCTTTGTTTCGCCTAAATTGTTTCATTTATCTGAGAATGCATATATATTAAATACACATCAAGTTCTGGTAGAACAGATTTACTCTTCTTTCTAGTGCCTGTGCAAACTTCCAGACAAAATGAAAATAGATTAATCTTTCTGTTGTACATGTAAACATTTTAACCCATTGTCTACAGAAACCAGGCGGTGCCTGTGTTAAGCCTATGGGAATGAGAATATTCAGTAGTCGGCGGGTTAAGAGGACTGATGTCAGATTTACAAAATTCTATTCAATAGGTACCAGTAGTCATTACTAAATTCTGTAGAAGGTCAATAGGATAAAGTAATGTCATGTGTAATCTTTTGCTCTACAAGAAAAAAAAGAGGGAGGGGGTGAGGAAAAACCTGAGCATGGTTGTGAAATTTAAATAACTACTTCCCTTTGCAGTCAAGAACAGATTATCAAAACAAGATTGCAAAAATCAAATCAGAAAATAATGTGCATGCCACATTGAAGTAAATATGCCATTCAACACTATCACCAATGCTTTCGGTTTCCTCTGTCTCTTGCACTGTTATTTCTTTGCATTTCAATAATTTAGTGACATGTTCTGTTACAGGTAATCTCATCCCAAGACACTGTGGCTTTGTGAAAATGAAAAAAATGAGAAAAAAAAGAAGAAAAAAATGAAATAAATCCTCCAGTGAAAAATATTTTGGATATTTTGAAAATTAAAGAAAAACTCTTTCAATTTACTGCTAGTAGACCAATTTTTGTTGGCATATTTTGAACGGGTGCAGCCTTTAAGTGAAATAGGGCTGGGATACTGATCCTGCATTGATACAAGTACCACATACAATAATCATGCTAAGTCAAGCATAAATTCATAATGCAACAATATAAGAAAAAATAAATGAAAGCAATACCAGGGCTGATATGAATTTGTACAGTAAGCCTAGTATTACAGATATGTTCTTTCTTAAGAGAAAGAAGGGTGATATTTAAGTCTGAGTATGAGTTAACACTGTTCTGGCTCAAAACAGACAATATTTTTTAATGAAATGAACATTTAAACCAATCGCTACTATACCTTCAGGTTATATTATCATATGCAGTTAGTCCGCATGAGGAAACTAGTCCTTCTAGTTAAGTGTAAGTGCTTTTTCCAAGTATGCAATGCTTGCAGCAGGCGCAAAATATAACATAAATCATAACGGAAAGAAAGGAAAATTATCAGAACTAAACAGTGAAATAAAAATAAAAATTGAAAGATAAATAAGGAATTCATATGAAAAGATCAATGTCTTGAGGGAAGTAAAATAGCTAAAACAAAACAAATTTCATAATAAAATCATACAGAATGAAAATCAAGAAAATCAATCAAAAATCAAACAAAAAAATCATAACAAAAATGAAATAAAATTTGTACTAAAATCAAACGAAATGAAAAAGAAAAATCATTCAGAAATCATAAAATTGAAGAAAATTCATGGAAAATCAATCATAATGAAAACAAAATTCAAACAAAATCATAGAGAAATCATATTGAAATCATAAAACAAAACGCATGCAAACCTTGACTGCTTAGGGAGTGGTTTGAACGTGAGATGCGACTAGCAAGCATTTCCAGGTAGCTGGCCGGCACCCAGCCCTGGTCGGCGGTCGAGTGCTTACGCACCAGCCACCAACCCGATTTACCGACCTTCTGCACGTCCACGATCTCCCCCTCCCGCACGGACAGCTCCCCTGGCTCGACCACGTTGTACTCAGCGAGCACCACGTACTGGTTCATGTCGACAGGCTGGAGAGAGAGAGAGAGAGAGAGAAAGAGACACACACATTAGATGAGGTCGAAGTAGACGTAGAATGGTTTACTACAACAACTGCAAAATGGTAGCCCGAAAGCTAAATTACATTGCAAGTTTTACAAGCTCAGATTTAAAAACATTTCAACAAAACTTACATATAGACAAGTACAAATAATACACGGTAAAATAAATTCATTATTATTTTAAAAAAAATGTTATTAATTGAGGAATATTCATACTTCAAAAAGAAATTGAGGCTGCTTAATTGAGGATGGTATTCTTGCAAATGTCATTTTGAGGGTCTACAAATACTTCATAACAAACACGTGATGATTTGGAGATAGATAGGCAGAGAGAGAGAGAGAAAGAGACAGGGGAAGGTTGGAAATGTAGAGAGAATAAAAAGAGGGAGAGGTCACAGAAAGAATAGATAGACTATGTAGGTGAGAAAGTGAGGGGAGAAAAAAAGGGAGAGAGAAAAATGGAAAGACGGAGTACAGAAGAGAAATGTCTGACATGTAACGTTAAAATGGAACAGATGCCATCGAGTAAAAGATATTTTTTGTTGTTCAGGGGTGAAAGTGAATTCTAAAAAAAAAAATCTATTTTTTTCTTTCCTCAACCACCCGCCCTTTGAGTAAAAAAAAAAAAAAAAAGGATTCGGCGGAAAAAAATCGGGAGATAAAAGAAAGTCAGGAAAAAATAATAATCGATAATGATTGAGCATCCCACATGGCTTTTCATATACAAGTCGTTCGTAAAGTCGTGCGTAACTTTACGAACAGCTTTATGAAACACCCCCCTGGTGGTTGCTATTGTTGTTGCGTAATATACATTTACTTAGCAATTAATTCTTTATTCTCAATGAGATAAAGTAACGGTGCAGGAAAACAAATTACGAATGAGAGAGAGAGAGAGAGTCAAAAATAAGTCCTCCTTTACTAATACTTACTTCAGACAGGCAATCCCGATCTAAGATCTCATCTTCCGAATCGGTGAACTCTGCGCTGCCCCAGTCATCGTATTCCTCATCGTTCTCTAACGAGGGCTCGCTTGTAAGCGAGGGATTTGCGCTACCGGCCGATGACGAGTCGCTGGTCGGTGAAGGGAGTGAGAGACCGTTGTTGTTACCAGCGTTGGTGTTTGCGTGCAATGCTTCTACGTGATTCTCAATGATGGGCTTCTGTGTGGCTGAGATCTTTCTCCCTGCATTAAAAAAAAAAAAATAATAATCAAAATCAAAATCGAATTGACCATGACTTTTGACATCTAGTAATCCATCTTTGCTTTGTTAAGTGTCTCGATACAATTAATTCCATTTACCTGTCACAAATAATTGTATTTTAATAGTCAGAATGCAAATTGTATATATTACGTGTTTTTAGGTATGGCAAGCAACAATGTCTGTCCTACCTAGAAACAACTAATGTATGCAGTTTGCATTCTGATTATTGAGATATTATCATTCGTAACATTTGTATTACAAAAAAAATGTTATTTTAGATATCATCTATCTAGGGGAGGACTACCTCTATTTATCGATCGCATGTCCCGTGGACAATATTGCTCATCAAAGCAAGTGTTTTATCAAGGAAACAGTACATAAGGATCCCACTGTTCAATTCTTCCTTGAGCTATTAAAGAAAAATACACATTCATACATGTCATTTTGGGACAAACAATTACATTCTTTTCTATGTTATTACAGCAGCATTACTATGTGTCTGTTTTATAATTACTTTTAACATTGTCTACCCATGTCAAGGGTACATATATTTTGATTATACCTTTTCAAATTCTGCAACCCTGTAACACGAGCTAGTCTGTTGCATTTTCACAATGCCCTTAAAGATATCAGACAAATAAACCGCACCAGTGAACTGACAAATGCTTCTGTTTAATTTCATAGTAAATTCATATAGAGAATCACCTAACATAATCACTTGAAGTCAGGAATGGGGTACTACAAAAAAAGGAAACAGCTGAATGTGAAAGGTCCCCCATACACATATCATGTGGTTCTGTTCATACCTGTCTGCTCCTTGTTGGTTAGAAGGGCTTGTCTGATTGCCTTGGTCCATGCTATCTTGTCAGATTCTGTTGGTGCCTAGATTTGGAGGGTGACAAGATAAAATATTATGTATATATAGATTATTTTTTTGACTGATGAAAGAATAAAATGAAATAATTGGAATCATAGAGTGTCCTTCTAGTTAAATTATTATCATAATCCTTATCATCATCATCAACATCATCATCTTTATTGTCATCATCATCATCCTTATCATCTTCCTCCTCCTCCTTATCACCATCATCATCATCATCATAAAGATAACTATTATCATCAATACCAACATCATCATCATCATTTCCACCAACATCATCTCCATCTAATGTCCATAACAAGTAACATTACTTGTAACTGTTATTATAACGTCATCCCCCTTTTCTGAGTGATTTATCCATAACCCCCTCCTTCTTATCATGATAATTCCAAACATGATAGTGATCACTACCATCATCACCATCATCGTTGTCATCATTAACATTAATATAACCATCTCCCCCTCCTCCTCCTTACTAGTATCATCATTAACCACAACACTGTTATTTTCCTCCATATTATACGCAACATCTTCTTCATCCTCCTCTACCTCTATATCATTAAAAACATTATAGCCACCACTACCCACCATCATCTTCATAACCACCACCATCATCACCACCATCATAATCAACATAACCATCATCACCATCACCATCACCATCACCATCATCATCACCACCACCACCAACATCATCACCATCATCATCATCATCATCATCACCATCATCATCACCATCATCACCATCACCACCACCACCACCAACACCACCACCCCACCCCCACCACCATCATCATCATCATCATCATCACCATCACCCCCACCACCACCATCATCATCACCATCATCATCACCACCATCACCATCATCATCACCATCACCATCATCATCATTATCATCCTCATTTCCTCCTCCATCCTTATTTCATCCTCCTACTCACCTGTAAGATGAAGACCTCTACTCTGCCACCTAGCCATAACTCAAACTTCTTCTTGTCTCCTTTCACATGCTCTGTCAAACCTAATGACGGTGTCTGGAAAATAACAACATGCAAAACAGGTGAATAATTAATCAGATTCATGATTACTCTATACATTTTTTTCTCCCGATAATGAATGTTTGGAAGCTTTATTGGAGAGATTTCTTCAAAATTTTGTTTGGGTGTATATTCCAGTATTGAGATCTGCTGCATGATTTACAAGTAGAGTTCTCGCAGCCGAATCAGAACTAGGAGTTACAGAAAAATGCTTTCTTAAAATAATCCAGGATTGATTAAAAACAGTATCAAATCTCTTTAATATAACTCTCAGTGATTATTACATTCTAACTTGAATAAACCTGAAATAAAACCTGATGCTTTGATTCACATTTATCACGTTTATTAAACAACTTGTTATTTAAATAGTGATAAGATTATATCGTACATAAACATGTCAGAACTCCATATTGTCTGTAATTAAAATATTAACACACAATATTAACGTCTTTTTGGCTCTAAACAGACGACAGATATGGCAATATCACTACCTTTATCATACAGGGGAGCGTTTCACTAAACCATCAGAAGTACAAGTTTACCAACATCCCTTTGAAACGCATGTGTGAAACAAGTATATCAGTGGGATGTTGGTGAACTTGTAGTTATGACGGTTTCATGAAACAAAGCCCTAGATATTTGTAACCAATTATTCCACCAGAGAATCAGAAAAGAAGGTAGTGGATTTATACCCTAGCGGTGCAGTTTGTAATGTTTCTCAGTTAACTCAAACTTATCTCTTTGTACTAGCTTGTAAAGTTATGAAACTTACGGGAATACTGTTTTTGTAGCCGTAGAATGTTTTGTCGCTGATGTCTCCCCGCCGCTTGCAGAAGAGCACCGCCTTCTCGTAGAGGAAGATGTGCCGTTGCATGCGCTTCTGTCGGATGTCTTTGAGATTGTGACGACTCTTGTGCTCCGTCCACATATGGAGGGGACCTTGCATGAGCAGCTTGCCAAGGTCAGAAAGGGTTCCCTGTGATTCGAGAAGAAAAAATAAAATGAAGTAGTGACAGTACATGTCATTGAATACAGCTTATAAAAAAGGAGCTCTACAATTAAAGGTTTTCGGTAACACCATGTTTTAGCCTAACTGAAAAGGCTGTTGTAATACTCTTCATTTTGTTGACCTTACAGAAAGGCCTTTGATCATGGATACTCAATCACCGTGGAAACCTTCACTCACCCTGGAAACCTATAGAGATTGTGAAATGGAATTGATGACACATGCCATGGTAACAGTGCTCCAGCATTAACTCCTGTGACACTTGCTTTTCATGAAGATATGGGGTATTACCTAAGGTTGCCATTAGATTTTAGGTCAGGTTTAGAGATATATATATAATGAAAATACAATTTTATATCAATGGAAAGGTGAATAATCTTCAACAGACGATAGTTGCGAACTCTTAGCAAGTAGTCTAAATATAGACTTACCTCATAACCAGTGATGGCTACTTGATGCATGGAGTCATTGACATATTTGAGTACTGTTAGCATGCAGTCTAGAGCAGCCTGAAGATCGTCCGCTCCTTTCTCCATCGGAGAGTATCTCATCATCTCCTGATCAAAACAAGAAAAGGAAAAAATAATAATATAATAATAATCTGGATTTATTAGCGCTTTAAAGACAAAATATTGTCTTTCGCTTTCATCATCATCTAGTGCCATCCTTTCGGAAGGGGGTGGCCACTATCCACCTCCATTGCTTTCTGTCATGTACCTTTGCTCTAACCTCTCTGTAGTTAAGACCAGTCCATTTCTTTCGCTTTACAGATATAATTAACCGGGTCACGGAATTCAATCACGCACAATGTGCACCATCTCCACTCCCTTGGGAGTATTCCTACCATATGGTCACCATGAGGGCACATGGCTATTACTGACACAAAGGATCTTGTCATCCTACCAGGTTCCAAGTTCTCTCCTGGGTATGGAGTGACAAACGTAGATTAATGCCTTGCCAAAGGACATTAGTACCATGTCAGGGATTGAACTCACAACCTTAGAATTTCAAGTCAAGTGTGTAAACCACTCGCCTACGACACCTCTACAAGATAAGGAATAAAAGTTAATGATGGTATCTCTATTACACATAACAAAAAAGAGATACAGTACGGCATCTCCCAACAAATAGAAAGAGTAATAAAGGCATCCACAGAACGATACATGCTATTTTATGTTTCATTGCTTGCTTTCTAAATTGGACTGAAATCAGTATTTTCTCTGCGAGTTTCAAATATGAGAATTGCTGCTTTCACAGATAATGCCTGTCAAAAACTAACATTAGCATGGCCAATTTGACATCATACCTTAAGTAGGATTTGACCCTTAGTTGTCCTTTAATATGGTTTGTTATCCATTCACTCATTCATTCATCTAGTCTTTGAGGAACATGTAAGTCACAATTAAATATTTAGTATTGCCAGTTTGGTAAAGAAAAGCTAGTAGGTTGACAACATAGTACCTTAAGTAGGAGTTGATACTTTGTTATCTTTTAAAATAGTTTCATTTATTGAAACAATCATAACGATTCTGGACTTATATACACTATATCACTCTGCAGACATGATAAAGTCACAAACAAAATTTAGTCTTGCAAATTTGATGATGAAAAGCTGGTAATTTGACTCCATCATAATTTGTTATCGTTTACTCTGAAACGGTTTCATTTATTCATTTATTTATAGTTTCATGAACTATACACACTACACTCTAATAGAAACATGACAGTCCCATACAAATGTTTAAAAGTGTTGCCAATTTATTGTTGATGCCATCGTACATTCAGTAAAAGTTGATACTTTAATATCCTCTGCTCTAAAAACTATTTATTTATTCATTCGTTCATATTTTTATGACCTATACACACTATACTCCAATATGAACACGACAGTCACAAACAAATGCTAGTGTTGCCAATTTGTTTAGTGTTGCCAATTTGTTAGTTGACGCCATCGTACCTTCAGTAGGAGTTGATACTTTGTTATCCTCTGAACGGGTTTCAGTAGGTAAGCACTCAGGGGTAGTTTGTGACCTAATTGCTTTTGGCATTCCTGATGAAAGAAAACAAAAAGAAGACAAAGTTTAATAAAAGAATTATTTCAAAATGACTTTGCATTATGATATTAAAACAAAAAAATTATATTTCTGCAAAAATTTAACACATCAAGAAAGCATTTAGAAAGTACATGTGTTCAAGGTAACATTAAAGCCCCACTGCACTTCTTATAGCTACTTGTGCCCTCTATATAGCAAACAATGCCTAAGTGGTGACCATTGGTCCCCCAAGGTCCCATTTTTCTTATGTTAGTTGAGAGCTGATTTGATAAGATAACCACCTGCCAATGACCATAAAGGGAGGTCTAATCCCTCCTGGCCTAACTAGTGCAGACATGCTTTAAAAGAAGAATTATAGTAAAAGCTGTATATTAAGGTCACTTAAAGGAGACAAGAAAATCAGTCTTTACATACAGGTCGTCTTTCTTTAAACAGGTTTTTGATAAAGCAAGCTTCTACTTTGCACAAAGCAAGAGAAATACATAAAAACATTTGGACTGTTCAAAACAAAAAGAGACATACAAACAAAGGAATAGGAAAATGAACGAGCTCCTTGTATATATATAGAAATGCAAATAGAATAGACAGGGAAGACAAAATGGGATAGGGAACAACTTTTTTTGGACCAAATTATTCATTTAATGACATAATCTAATTTCTGTGTCATAGGAATTTGTAGAGTTCCATTACTACATTCTTCACAGGCATCATATCTTTCACCATAGATAGAACTCAATGGTAGAGCAGCGGTTTCGTAACCGGGAGGTCCTGGGTTCAAAACCAAGTCAATGCTCTTGTGCGCTTTGGTAAGGCATTAACCCTCGTTACCAAGTCCCTCGGGGAGGACTTAAAGCCGTCGGTCCCCTGGTTGCTTAGTTACAAGCATATACATGCTTTCTTTAATAGCAGTAAGGTAAAACAATCATCAAACATAACAAAATTGAGGACTTACTTGGAAAAATGTGTTGTTTGAGCCGCACTCTCTCCTTAATAGCTCGGACCTGGGTTTGTTTTGGCAATAAACACTGTACAGCTGATCCAGCTCATCTTTCTGTATTAAACAAGACAACAGATTTAAGAATAAGATTTCACAATAGCATTAAAGATATTTCATGCATTTGAGAATATCCCCATACTCCCTGGCCTCAGAAAACCTGATCTGGCTTGCCCTGCATGTATGTACACACACAACAACAAAAAAGTGTACAACTATGTGTCATATTTTTGGACTAAACAATGTTCCTGCAAAGAGGCAATAGGTTTTTTTAGCTTTTTAGAGAATCAAAGAAAAGAGAATGTTGTTATTTTTTTAAAGTGGAAACCTTTTCTCATTATTTTTTGTTGTGGGGGGGGGGGGGGGGGATTACTTTTTTAGGACATGTGAGGGAATATCAAATGATGAAAAAGCTATTAATAAAAGGAGCCTTTTCTTAAACAAGAATCAATATAATAGCAAATATGTTGTATATAAACTATAAAATAGCTTGATCTCCATAAACAAACATGTATGATTTTTTCACAACAAATATGTATCATACTCACCATATCTACAAAGCACTTGCCGACAAGGGTGGGTGTGTTTCTGTAATTCTCCAGTTCTACCAAGAATTTACTGTTTAAAAGAAGAAATAGAAATATCATATGACTTTAATATGAAAACCATTTACATCAGTTGATAAAGATTCTACAGGTGTACCCCATACGTGTATATTTAGGTCATTGCATTATCATTATTAGACGTAGCATCAACAGCAGAACTATTATCATTATCACCTTCTACATCACTACTATCACAACCACAATCATCATGATCATCACAGTTATCACCACTACTGTCCTCCTCCTCCTCCTTATCATCATTGTCCTCATCACCACAAAAATAACCATTATCATAATTACCACTACCACAATCATTATCCCCATCATCATCATCATCATCATCATCATCAACACAATCATCACCAAATCATCGCCATCACCATCACCATCACCACCATCATCACCATCATCATCACCACCATCATCATCATCAAAATCACCATCATCATCATCATCATCACCATCATCATCATCATCATCACCACCATCATCATCATCATCATCACCATCACCATCACCATCATCACCATCATCATCACCATCATCATCATCACCATCATCATCATCACCATCACCATCATCATCATCATCACCACCATCATCATCACCATCACCATCATCACCATCATCATCATCATCATCACCATCATCATCACCACCATCATCATCATCAAAATCACCATCATCATCATCATCACCATCACCATCATCATCATCATCACCACCATCATCATCATCACCATCACCATCATCATCACCATCACCATCATCATCATCATCACCATCACCATCATCATCAAAATCACCATGACACCACCATCATCATCATCATCATCATCATCATCATCATCATCATCGCTATCCCCACTAGAAACAATACCACCATCACAGAATCATTCCCCTCATCATCTCTTTACTTTTTGTGGAAGTTGTAGAGCTGCTCCCAGTTGGCAAATAGTACGTCTGTGTGCCCCTGCAGTGAGGGAGGGATCTGTCCCACAAAGGCGGGGCTATCCATCTGCTTGATGTAACCGTTTAAAACCGCTTCTAGCTCCTTCACATAGATCTTCTCTGTCTCTATCAGCTCCTTGATCACATGCCTGTTTATTAAACAAAATCATTTCAAATATTAAAGTCCCTCTGCACTAGTTTGGCGTTGAGGGATTAGACCTCCCTGCAAGGTCACTGGCAGGTGGTTATCTCATCAAATCAGCTCTCAATTTACATAAGAAAAAGGGCATCATGGGGGATCAACAGGCAACGCTTAGGCATTGTTGGCTGTATAGAGGGGGCAAGTAACTATAAGTAGTGCAGTGGGCCTTTAACATAAAAAGTTCATTTATCAAAGTAATGATTGAAATATCATCATGGGGTGGTCACTGCAGCACAGATGACGAGAAATCTATGGAAGATGGATTTGGGAGCAGTCAGCATGCAAAAAGTATGTTAATACCTTGTGTAAAGGATGTCAAAGAGATGGTTTTACAGAAAGAGTAGAAAGTAAAATGATTACTGGAGTTTCTCTCTACAGATAAATCCTGGGATGGGAAAATATCGTCTGTTGATTTAAACAACCGTTTTGTGGTTCCAAAACAGACAATTTTGGCTACGCATCATTACACCATTGGCATTCTTTTCTGTTTGTCCCAACAATAATAGATGTAATATACCTGGCAACAGAGATAGAGACAAACAATATCTCCACAAAAGTAAAAGGTGTTACCCTTGTATCTTCATATCATATCGTATGCTTATTTTGTCTATTCCAAAGACATTCAGTGAATGCTCTTAAAAGATGCTCATGCACGGTGCTTCAATGTCCAATTGATACAAAACTTGTACAAGTTTAATATACAAAATGTAGGCCCCTGAAGTGAACCAAGAGTTTAATACCATGCAAATCGTTGGTCTAAAAGTTGGCAGGACAATTTCAGAATCAAAAGTTGGTCATATCATCTGAAGACTGCAGGATTCTATTTTGTGAAACATTTTAGGCTTATTTAGTATTTCTTGAAAGACTGATAAACTTTTAAATGCTAGTTTTCAGGTTTCCTCAGTAAGAGTAAGACCTCTACAGTTTACAGGAGAGGTGAATCCCTGCGCGTCTCATTTTGTTGTGAAACCACTTTATCGTTGCATGCTCTAAAATCATGCGACATGTACATGTATGCACATGTACAAGATGTACATAGATGTACATGCATAAGTGAAAACTATAAATATATTTATAAAAACAAACTTAATACATCCTAACATCCTATACTGGAGGGAGTAATGGATTCCACTTTAATTTCATAGTTCTCAAGACTTTACAAACAGAACTAGCAAGGAAATAAAAACAAAAAATCAGGTCATTTGAGTCATTATCAAGCACATGCTGTTCATGCTGTTGTCTGTCTATGTGGTTCTTTATTTCTTAGATTCGTGTAGAGGTGTCTCCCACAGTTAATTACATGTTGCAATACTTGTAAGATGCTCATGAACTACATGTGGGATGCAAGTTCATCTGAAAACTCCTACTGAATCAATGTCTCTAACTCGATGACTACTGAATTCTTTTATTTCCCATAGGCTTAATACATGGACCACTTGGTTTTTTGTGGGCCATGGGTTAACGAAATGAAAGCCATGCATGCAAACACGGGCCACTAAACAGTCAGCAGCTAGACAACCATGCATGCAGTCGTGCACGCAGTCGCGTAAAGAGCTGAAAATACAGTCGAGCGGGCAAGCCTAGATGCAGTCAGGCACAAGAGGGAGGCAGACTGACCTCAGCTTATACTGAGCAAGGGATCTAAAGGAGTTGGAGTGGTTCTTCTCCATTACGAAGTGATGGAAACCGTTGTCTTGGTGAGCGTAGGACTTGGGACACACACCCATTTTCATGAGGATTCTTCACACAAGACGGGATACAGAGGAAACAAGATGGCGGTGAGGTGCAAGGAAAGGATTAACAAATTTTAAATATTTTGAATCAGTGAATGATTATAGGTTCTAATAATATCCATGCAATCAAAATTATGTGAGTATATATGTATAATGTATACATGTATAGACTTGGATATACATAATTAATTATGCTTGAAATAAAAGAGTGAGAACACATTGTAACTATTACTCTTAGACTTGAAAGTAAAAAAAAAAAAAAAAATCATAAAAATGCCTCTTATATAATCAACAGATGGCAGACAACTATATTCAATTTTATAATATTAATATCTAGTTACATGTATATAATAAAGATTTTTTTTTTCAATCACACTGAAAAATGTCAATAAGAAATGCTTCAAGACTATTGTAACTTCATAAATTTTCAATTACTTATGGGCCAATCAATTTGAAAAAGATTCATTATTGATTTGTTCATTTTCAGGTTGTTGAGTCTTTACTAGCCACGACAACATCCTTAAAAATATATTTATTTTCAATGAATTTTACAACTGTATAATTAATGGTTCAACCAAACCTATGGCAAAAAAAAACAAACAAAAAAACAAGAAAAGAAAAGAAAAGAAAAGAAAAGAAAAAGAAAAGAAAAGAAAAAGAAAAAAAAAAAAAAAAAAACAGGAAAAGAAAAAAGAAAAAAAAAAAGAAAAGAAAAGAAAAGAAAAAAAGTGTTATTAATAAGACAAGGGCTTTTAAATGCCACATAATTCTACCTGCGCTTATAACTGAGAGAGTTGCAATCCACTTCATCCTGGAATTCCCCGTCGCTGCTGAAACTCATGGGCTGAGAGTCGTCACGGATGATCTCGATCTTACGGTCCAACTGAAGACGTTCGTAAGAGAAAGAGAGGGAAAAACAGAGATTAATAAAATCATGGTAAAATTCATATTGAAAGAATTTTAGATATATAAAGAAGTTGGATCTATCAGAGCTGCCAACCTTGTACGACCAAAAAAAGGAACCATGATGGCAAAAAAAAAGGAATTTCAAGTCAAAAAAAGGAATTCATTAAAACGAAAATTACAACCACGCGGGACAAACTTTCAATGCAGAAATGTCCATTCCTCATGCTGTTTTTTTCCCTCCATATTAGGACCTAGGTGTTTTGTTGTTATTTTCGTATTATCAGTGTTTCATTCTTTTTGAGAATATTTTTCTCTTCAAGTGGTATGTTTTAACGATAGTTTTCTATTGAATTTGTGATCAAAAGAACATTTTGGGCAGTTGTTTGACGTGCGGTATGTCCAAAAACAAAACAAAAACAAAATTATTATAAAAACGTATGTTTCACATGAAATTATAATTTTTGATTATTTTTAGTACAGGCAAATGGGTGGGGACCTCGTAAGAGTTGCCAACTTGTGTTTGTATATGTTCTTCTATAAATTGCCTGTGAAGAGCCAGAAGGGTGTTAACTCATATGTACATATATATATGTTTTAAAGAGTTAACGCCCTGCTCGTCCTCTACAGATGATATATTCATTTATAGAAAAATCAGGACCCCATTTCACAAAACTTGTCATCGGTGACAATTGACACTTTTCGTTATAAGCTACAAAAATCCTTGCTTCTGATTGGTTATCAGCAGATTTGTCACTGATTTTTGTCATTTGTCATTGAAAAAAGGCTTTGTGAAATGGGTCCCTGTTCTACAATATTCTAACTTGCTATTCCATGAATGAACATGTGCATGAATTTCCATGTTGCTTTAATTTCCCGAAGTATGCAGCACAATTTTTTTTTTATATCAAATTGTTTGCAGATCTAGCTATTTCACACCACATTCATCTCACTCGGCAAAATTCATCATGAAAACTAATCTAAAAAGTGAAATTCATGAACTCCTTGTCCCCACCAATTTACCTCATGCAAGTAAAGAGAAGGAAATTTTTGTTTAAATTTTTTTTACAAAGAATTATGACGATGGATAAGCAAAAATGATGCAAAATTTAGCCAAAGAACCACTACATGTTTACGCCAACTGGTTCTACATGCAGCTGAGCAATTGCATCTAGAAAATTCCCCCAAAAACCAATTTACTGAAAAGACCCAAAACATACAAACCAACAAACAAAAACTCTAGGGTATACTTGTTTGAGCCTTATCTACTCCTTGGATAGCAAATAATATGAATAGTGTTTACTCTTTAAATCTGCTCATGATGAAAACAAAAGTCAACTCTCATTAAGGTGAACAAGAAAGTCTATGGTCTCTCTGCCATTTCCTTGAAAGCATTGTTTTCTTTTAACATATCAAGAGCACGGAAGCACCATAACATCACCTTCCAGATGCACCAAGCCAAAAGCGACATAGACAAGTCTGTATTTGCCCAACGTTCTATCCCAGAATGGAACAGCCTTCCGGCAAATGTAGCACATGCAGACAGTCCAGAGAACTTCCAGGGACTAACTAACCCTGAGGCATCTAATGTAGCAAATAATGTTTTGGTCATTGTTTTGTACAAGAAATTATTATCTTATTTCTGTGATCCTTTAAATGTGTTTCTTGACACAATTTTGCTCATCATATGAAGTGTCCATACCAAGGACTTCGATGACCACCCCTGTGTCCTGTTATCTTTCACGTCTAGCTTTTTCTTTCTGACTCATTAGGCCTGTCAACATCAGCTCAAGATTGCCAAATATCCTGCTATTTGAACTATCCTGATCGCAAATTATCCAGTTAATTTGCAATTTTGCATCTACATCAGCCCGTAGTTGCAATTAGCGGGATATTTGGTAGAGATAATAATCCCAAGATATCTTGGGCTAGTTTGCAAAATATCCTGCCATTTGTCCGGTGCGTCTTCACCAGCCTGAAGACTCGCACTATGATCGGACGCTGAGCATATTATCTCGAGCTCGAGTGTCAAGTTTCGAGGTCAAGCCTCAGCTGATGAGGACGCGATTTGTAACTTCGGGATTATTTCCAAAATAAAAAATAGTGGGCCATTTGACAATCTCAAGCTGATGAAGACAGGCCTACTCGGCCGATAAACCTTGATAGTTTTTATCCAGGATAGACCTCACATCGTCTTTCAAACCCTTTTCCGCCTTTCCCCTTCTCGCCCCAACCCCCTGGATTTGGGTATGTGTATCTTTTCTCTCGCAGGACATAAATCTGATTGTAGCTGTCTGGAGCCCTCTATTGATACGGTCAGGGAGAGATACATATCATGGTAGTAAACAGACTTTTAATAATAACTAGACTCACAAGAGTGTCCTTAAACCTTAAGTTTAGATTGTGGTATCAAACACTTTGCGGTTTTCTTGTAGCTAAAGGTCACGCGGACACACTCATTGTTTCAACACTTTGAGTTTACTAGACAAAAGTTTACTTTAAAAAAATGAGTGATCTCATGGTTAATGCACAAGCTACAAGAAAGAAAAAGTGGAACAGAGGGAGAGAGAGGGAAAGAGAGAGATGGAGAGAGGGAAAGGGAGAGAGGGAAAGGGAGAGAGGGAAAGGGAGAGAGGGAAAGGGAGAGGGGGAAAGGGAGAGGGGGAAAGGGAGAGGGGGAAAGGGAGAGAGGAAAGGGGAAAGGGGGAAAGGGAGAGAAGGAAAGGGAGAGGGGGAAAGGGAGAGAGGGAAAGGGAGAAGGGAGAAGGGGAAAGGGAGAAGGGGAAAGGGAGAGAGGGAAAAGGAGAGGGGGAAATGGAGAGGGGGAAATGGAGAGAGAGAGAGAGAGAGAGAGATGGAGAGAGAGTGAGACAGAGTAGACAGGAGATGAGATGAGTACCGTAAGAAAGAAAAGAGGGACAGTGACAGACAGGGGATACAGACAGAGAGAAGGATAGGTAGTAAACAAGAGAGGGGGCGAATGCGTTGTAATTTTATTGTCTGCTGGGAGGCATGAGGGAATTTCATTCATCGCAGGTTTTACCTCTTTTACCCCCTTCTGTCTCCCATCACAATGAAGAGGTTGCAGTCAAGTTGTTGTGGGAGTACACTTTCCCAGTCAACAATCACCCATTATTCACAGTAAACAATGCAGTCAAGGGCAACAGGTGGGGGCCGTCGCAAGGTAGGGGAAAGCTAGGGGAGGGGGGCAACTCACTGCATTCAAACCTGCAATCGTATCATTCCCTGTCACTCTTATTAATGAAAACAATGATGAAGAAAACCTTCACTTCTTCTTCCTAAAGTTGAGGTTAACCAACCCTGGACAGGCTGGGTTTAGTCATATGCAACATTTTGGAAGCATTTCCTTGCAAGACTCCAGAGGAGCGTCTTTCCGAGGTGAGGTATCTATAGCGGAGGAGGTTTATAGGACATTGTATCTTCTTTGATGGAGGCAGAAGGGCATTATGATAGCTACAAATCAGGCCTTGAAATGTTTGCAAGACAGATGCTCTAATATAACAATCACTCCTACCAATTCTGAACTTCAATCCCAGACCACGCAATTAACACCATACCTAACCCTAACCTAAACCTAACCTAAAAGCCTGTTACATTAACCATGCAGCTTTGATGATATGAAGACCGGAGCATTATGCTGAGGCACCCATGAAATCTGGATAGAGATAGTAGTCTTGCATTAAAATGACATTGATTTCTTTGATTCTGTGGTCAATTCCAAGATCCATCCTGAACATTTCTAGGAGTTCTTTAATACAAGAATAATAAGACTGCTTACACTGCATTGCAATACGATACAATAATTACGCCATACTTGAATTTGTAACTACTTAGTCCCACTAATACATAGTTGTGACTCACACCCTATCCCTTCTCTAGCTCATAATTGATTGATTGCCAATGCTCACACACGAAACAAGAGTCCCTCAAAAACAGAACAAAGCAACATGGACCGTGAGTTATTCCCAGACAGAACTTGTCTTTCCATCTCCACCGTTTTTCCTTCCATGGATTTGACAGCGAGGAAGCAAGATATTAACTTGGATTTGGCGCTTGTGATGGACTCGAGAGGGTTTGCTAACGAAGCAGAGGGGTGAAAAGAAAACTCCGCAAAATCCGCTAATACCCCATGATGACTATCACAGATTTTGCCGTAATTTGATCAGTTTCGGCCGCAGGTCACGTCAGGACGCGAAAACCCGGTGGCCCTTTTCAAAAAGAATTCAAAAACAAAAGTAAGGAATGAAAAAGAGTTGTTTCCCATTATTGAGGATTATAATTAATAACCACATCTTAGAAGTTAATTCAATGCAGCAGTAATTGAGCCAAACTGAAATGAAATGGAGAGACATAATGATCACATCCAATCCATCATGCAGGACATCTTGATTGATTTTTCTTTACTTTTCTTTATTGGATCAAGAATAGGGTTTTCAGTTCATTTTTTTTTCATTTCCAGTGACATTGTAATAAAAAAATAAAAAATATATAGGAAGATTCAAGGAAATTTTTAATGTAACAATAAGAAGGATGTTCATACTACCTCATTTATATATCCATTATCATTTCTTCTCTTACGCTGTAGTTCAAAATTTACTACATTCAATTAAAAGCTCAATCTTAAAACCATTGTCGGCACTTTTCTCTAAACACATGATGTACATTACAATCAATATGATGTTAATTGAATAAAACAAGTTGACATTCCTTTCACAATTAATTCTTACTAGATTGTTTTGATTCTTTTAAGAGGAGGAATAATGGAGGGAGAGAGGGCTTACCTAGAATCATCATGTCGGGTGGTCGCGATACCCAACCTTTTGTGAAAACGTGCCCTTTTATTCACAAAATGTCAGGGGCAATGTTTGTGAAATAAACCCCTCTCATCTACAAATGGTCTGGTCCAATTTACCCCACACTTTGTGATAACCCTATGAAAATTCTACAAAAGGTCGTGTCATCTCCCGCTTTTGTTTCACGAAAGGTCGTGTAACGCGACCACCCGACCGCACAATGAATAGAAGTAAGCCAGGTGAGAGGATGACTACCAGTATATGATGATTGTATTCCATTACAAAAGTCATTACTAAAAACAAGTAAACATTTCCTTTCATAATTAAATCACTAAATGAGCTTTTTTGTGGAGGGAATAGAAATGGAGGGGGGGGGGGGGTAGGCAACAAAAAGAGGAGTCAAAGAGATCTCCTTAGGTACAGTGGTGTATAATCATCTTTCATTATACAGGAGCTTCTAAAGCTATGTGGTCAAAATTTTACTGCCCTCTGTCTAAGTATGACGTTGACAACCCTAACAATCATCTGGGCGGAAGACACTAGCAAGGATCACGAGCAAAGCAGACAAGCGACTCATCCTACTTAACTTATAGAATGCCAGGACTGTTCAGTGATCACCCTTTAAGCCTCAAGCACCACTTTCCATTCAGAACAGGATTTTTTTTATGTTGTTCATCAAATTGGCATTTGGCAACAAAAACGTTTTTCTCTTATCACTACATTGTTCTAATAACATTTTAGGTCTCTGAAACAATTTACATTTGGGTAAAGACTTTGTCAAGAAGTTGAGAAATTTCCAATTTTGATAGAAACAAATAATTTTGAACATCTCAACATGTTGCAAATTTAAGAATTTTAAAGCTTACTTCACTTTTGAAAATCCTGGCATCGAGCGCAATAATATGGTCTTGCAAGAATAAAGATGCAGTAATTGCAGACATTTCCCCTTAGAAATTCATGCATCTGGTATATTTATGAGGGTTTCGAAATCAAAAGTTATTGAGCCAAACAAACTGTGGAATGGGTGTCTTGGGATGGCTACAAGTATGGGCCAGAGTCTGAGGGTTAATGTGATTGGCGGTGGAGATATACCTGAACACATGCAAGCCCTGTTCCTGACAACACTGAATCAGCTTCCTACTCTAATTATCTGCCTCACCGATTATCACCGTTTCTCTCTGTCTCTTTCTCTATCTCTTCTCTCTCTTTCTCTATCTCTTCTTGCTCTTTCTCTCTGTCTTTCTCTATCTCTTCTCTCTTTTCTCTGTCTTTCTATATCTCTTCTCTCTCTTTCTCTATCTCTTCTTGCTCTTCCTCCATCTCTGCTGTCTCTTTCTGTCTGTTCTGTCATTCTTTGTCCCTTTCTTATTTTTTCCCTTTCTCACTTTCTAGAGCAATGTTTCTCTTTGTTTACATATATCTACTTTCTGGCCTTTCTCTCGTATCTCTATCCTATACATTGTTTCTCTCCAGTCTTTATCTAATGTCTTATGTTAACTTAGGTGAGCTATCGAGAGAGTGTACACCCAGATTTAATCTACATCATTATTTTGAGATAGTTTAAAATACCAAGATGTTTTTCCCCACTCCTTCATTTTCTCTTTCAGTCTTCTTGGGATTACTATCCAATTTTCCTTCTCTGTCTGTCTTTCTCCCTCTCTCTCTCTTTGTACATACATTAATACATCATTGTATTTTTTTCTTCTCACTTGTCTTTCTAATCCGAAATTCTATCCTTCTTATTTCATCCACCTCTCTCTTTCTTCCTCTGACTCTTCTCTTTTGTTTATGTACATATCTCTCTCTCTCTTTCTCTTCCACATTTCTCTCAATTCATATGCCTTTTCTTCCTTTAGTACTAATTACATCTGCCTATATGCTTGTATGTGAACAGCATCTTTTTCTCTCTTTCTCTCTCTCTCTCTCTCTCTCTCTCTCACTGAATCACATCCCCTTTGTCTCTCTCATACTATCATTCAGCTCTCTCTACCGATGCCCTTTTCTGTCTCTAGCTATACCTCCACCTTGCTGTATATCGGTCTATTTATAAAGTGGCTAAACCCTACAGTGACAGTGAGTCAGACAGATACACAAAGAAGCTGAAAGCCGGGTGACGAAAGTTGTCGAAAACTGATACTAAATTGAGCATGAAATGAAAAATAATTCAATCATTCCCGAATGTCAAACGAATGAAAGCATGGATGGAATTATTAAAGAATGCAGTTGCTCTGATGATTTTATACCAATTTTCTTTTTCAAGAAAAAAAAGAAGAGTTTTTAAAGTTGAAAAAAAAAACCCTGAGAGTATGACAAACAAGAGTTGAAGAAAAAGAAGAAATCACCCATCCCAAAATTATAAATCACCTGTTGGGTGTTTACTTCTTCTCCAAAATCTTTAGTTTTTAATATTAAAAATGTTAATGAAAGAATGCATGTATCAGTTGGTTTCGCCAAAACGAAACTGTGTTTTTATCTGACAATGTTTGAAAATGTTGTCCAATATCAATATCCCGAAAATACCAAAATCAGTATCATGAACCCCAAAAGCAATTATCTTTAAAGCACTGTCTAGCTTTTCCTTTAGAAAATGCAAGTAAAACTAAGTGAACTGCCACACAACCCACCATTACCATACAAAAGCAGCTGAAAGAAAAATATATACATGTAGCTACACCCATAAGTTTCCAACTTCAACTTTTGAAAAATGAAAATGAAAAGCTATATATCATTCAAATCCTGTTCTAGTCAACTTTCAAATGATGCATTTGCGGGAGAAAAGGGAAAAGAGTTAATCTACACTTCCCCAAAGTTTCCAACTTCAACTTTTGTGAACACTACAAAATGAAAAGCTTAATATCATTTGAGTCCTGTTCTGGTCGAATTTCAAATGATGCATTTGCAGCAGAAAAAAGGACAACAATTATCCTACACTTCCCATAAGTTTCCAACTTCAACTTTTGTGAACACTACAACAAGGAACATCTAAATAGAATTCAAATCCTGCTTCAATCAAATTTCAAGAGATGCACTTCCTGAAGATAAAAAGAAAAAAAAAATTCCCTGCACTTCCCAAAGTTTTCCAACTTCAACTGTTGTGAACACTACAAAATGTAAAGCTGAATAACATTCAAATCTTGCTTTGCTAAAAGATGAGAAAGAGATGCATTTTCTGCAGGGAATTAAAAAAAATATCCCACATTTTTCCCACATGCAAATAGGAAAGAGAAACATAATAAGCCAAGTATAATTTGGAAAATCTGTTCAAAACTACAATGCATATGTCAGTCTTCAGTATAAAATTGCCAACTGCAAGCAAGAAGGGTGTTAATTGTCTTTAATACTTTTCAACACAAAAATGCACCTTTCTGGCCTTTATCAGTATATCATCTTCAAACAGATAATGTTATGAGTCTAACTTAGAATTTGTTGTGAAAATCAATACATAAATCAAAGATATTATTAAAAAAAAAAAACTTTCTTAAATATTGGAGTGGTCTCGATTCTTGATAAATTTAAACGAAATTCACAACAGTTTCTTACTGCAAAAAATGGCTGTCATTAATAATTCAAACACAATAGTGTCTCAGATTTCAGGGTATACAGCTCAACTATACTTGGCTTATATTGACAAATAAAAAAGGAGTAAAAAACCCCGAAAAATAAGAAAAGTGAGAGAGAGATAGGAAAATGTCTTTAAAATTATTTAATTATTGATTTGTTTCTCATTTTTTGTAAGTTTGTATAAAAAGCAGACCTGACTAACATCAGTGAAAAACACAGGCTGGTAATCAGTCCATGGATGAAGCTAATTGTAACAAAAGAATCAAAATAAAAGAATAGATTGTCAAAATCAAATTAAAAAGAAAGAAAGGAAGAAATTGAAATAACTCATATAAAACAAAATGTCTAGCTAATAATAATATTTTGAAAATGGTAAACATAAATGTTCTATTTGAATTTTAACTAGGGGAATTGTATATTTTAAAATGTCAATAGGCAAACATTCTGGCCCGAATTCACAAAGGAGGTTTGTCGACAAACCTAGGTTTATGTGCGTCATATGACCCATTTTGACCCATTTTTACAAACATTTTGTAAAAATGGGTCAAAATGTGTCATATGACGCACATAAACCTAGGTTTGTCGACAAACCTCCTTTGTGAATTCGGGCCTCTATGTACAACATTTGCTGCATTTTAAGGAAATGCGAAGTGACAGGAAAACAACATGTTAAATTACTTTTAAACAGGCCTCTCTCTCTCTCTCTTTCTCTCTCTATCCCTCCCCTCCTCCCTCCCCTCCTTCCTCCCCTCCTCCCTCCCCCTCTCTCTTTGAAGTGGCCTATTTTATTAGGGTTAGTAAAGTTATTTCATGTTTTCTAAGCATGCAATTGAGTTACATGAATGCTACATATTTGCCTTCTTGCATAAAAGTTAGGAGAAAAATATACATGAGTTGTAATGCCGCATAAAATATAGTGTCTGTTCCAAGCCAGATGGGTGTTAATTGTGTGTTAAAGTATACAAGTTAACGTTCCACTGGGTCCGAACAGAATTTTTTTTCTTGATCGACCGAATCCAAGAAATTGTATGCTTGGAGTCAGAATGATGTCAAGATGCATGTATATGTTTATGTTTATACAGATTTAAAACCATTCTGGGGCTTATAAGACAAAGTTTTGTAGTAGAAAATAACCCAAATGGTGACATTTTTTGTCACTTACATGTCTTTGAATGGGAATGAAGTCCAAACATTCCAAATTTATCATGACAGTATGATGAATTTGTTGAAGGTATTGTATGCTTTGAGCCATGTGGGCCTCAACTTTAAATTTGCTCAAGCGTGGGTATATAGAGGGCAGCACACGAACGTACGTACGCACGGGAGCATAATACCCATTGGCTCTGTGTTATGTAGTGATCGGGAGTGATCGCCAAGTTGTCTACTTCACGAACCACTATATACCCACGCATGAACATCTTTAATATATACACCCTAATGCCCTTCTTGCTCCAAACAGAATATATGAAGGAATTGAGAACAGAAAATTATTGCATTATTGGTATTTCTTACCCTTTGCCCTTTGCCCTTTTTATGCTTCTGCCTGGGCGAGACCGGGGCGGAGGTGCCGTTGTGGGGGACGCCCAGCTTGCCTCCGGAGGGCGAGCTGTGGGGCGTGGTCGACGTGGAGGAGTGGGGCGAGTGCTGGAGGGGGGCCACGGGGGCCATCTTGACGATCGGCCTCTCAAACTTGGCGATGATGTTCTTCAGGCCTTCCCGGCGCTTCTGGAAAAGCGACCTGACATCCTCCATCTTTGTCACAGCTTCTCGAACCAGATTCTATATATGAGAGAATGGGGCAGAAACATTCAAGGGAAATAATTACAATTATTATAAAGCCCCACTGCACTACTTATAGCTACTTGCGCCCTCTATATAGCTAACAATGCCTAAGCGGTACCCGTTGATCCCCCATGATGCCCTTTTTCTTATGTTAATTGAGAGCTGATTTGATGAGATAACAACCTGCCAGTGACCTTGCAGGGAGGTCTAATCTCTCCATGCCAAACTAGTGCAGAGGGGCTTTAAGGAGAACACTGAATGTACAAATTACATTCTTCCTCGATAATCTATTTTTCCATTTTTGTTTGGTCCTATAAACAGAAACTATCACATTCTGGACTTGAAATAGAAGTTATACAAAAGCTGTTCACAGTTTATAGATATACAATGTAATATCCTAGTCATACTAAGTATGCCACAGGGTAATTTCCTGTTGAGTAATTCTGACTATTTAAAAAAATATGTTCAAAACACTTTATAAATGACATTTATATGACTGGTCTACTGGTAATCTACCACAATGCTAGATGTACATTCGTCATTGATACTGTCATATTGTAGAACATATTGTATATGTATCTCTACGCAGTTCTACACTGTTCTACACTAGCAAGTTTAACTACAATTTTAGGTCCCATATGTTACTGACCATGTCTACCGGTAAATAAGATTTAAGTAGAAGTGTTTATAGGATTTAATTTTTAAATAGCTGAACAAGAGCCTAGACCAGACCAAATAGGAACTAACATGACCAACCAAAAAAAATGTTAATATACGTTCAACAAATTCATAATGCTTGGTGATATGGAACACTGGACAGCCAAAATATTTGAACTAGCTCAGGTCTCTTAATTACATGTGCACAATTAAAATCAAACCAAACTAAAAATATTAATCTCAATTGAGATAAAAATACTAATGGATGACCATCAAAGAGCGTAAAATTTATCCACCATTTTGGACATCTACATTCATCTATTTCATAAAATAAAAACAAATTGGAAGCATAGCAACATGCAAATGAAAATGGAAATCTTTCAAAATGCAAATCACATTAAAGTCTTTACAAGAATTCGAAGAGGAAAATAAAAGTAAAATGCAATGAAATAATCAAATGAAGAAGAAAATGATTACATATGCAGTCAATCATACTCATTGAAATAGCATGCTGGAAACAAAAATGAATGAAATATCATGAATGCAAATATTTAAATGAAAATTGAAAAATTGAAAATTGAAAAATGGGAAATTGAGAAATACAGAATAAGAATTCATAGTCATGGATCAACATATAAGGTTAGAGAAAAAGAAAATCTACACTTCAAAATTAAAACCATTTACATTTACCCCCCCCCCCCCACGAAAAAATCATTAGAGAAATAAAACACTACATGCAGTCTGTACATAAGTGTGTTGTTGAATTGTGTGCACAATTAATTGACAATAAAACAAAATAAGAAAAATCAAATATCACACATGAGTTTGGTATTAAAACTTTAACTGCTTCCATTGATTTGTTTCTCATCAATTATTGAGCTTCTTCCCCTCTTCTCCTGCTCCAACTAAAACTAATTTCTTCTTCTTCTCTCTTCAAAATTTGTCTTCTTCCTTTTCTTCTTTCTTAATACCCTTTCTGTTTCATTTTTCTTCTTTTCTCCTCTTACATTTTCGTCTCTCTGTCCCTCTCGTTCAATAAAATGAAAATCAATGTTATAGATATCAGCAAACTAAAAACAGAGAAAATAAAACAACAAGCTTGATTACAACATGTAAAGCTACAAATATAGTAAATGAAAGAGGATGACAAAAAGCAAAGTGGAGCTTTAAAAAACTAAAAAAGAAGAGAAAAGTCAAATAAACTATAAAAAAAGGGTGCAAGTTACATGCATAAGCTAATGCCCTCGTGAATAATGCATTTTGTGGGAGGGGCTCAGCATCAAATCAACATAAATTATGCAAAGAGCAAGGTGCTGTACATATACCCGCTAGTTACCTTTTGCTGCTCAAACTTGGATGACAAAAAGGAGCGATTGGATTGAAGGAAGGAAGGAAGAAGTTGATGGTGGTTGGGACAAAGATAAAAGGATGGAAAGATAGTGAAATTTATAGACATAGAGATGGAATGTAGAGGCAGTAAACAACAAAAACGATACCAAACAGATGTACACATGGAGAATCAAGAGTAATATAAGTAAAAAAAAAGAAAGAAAAAGAAATGTAAAGAAAGAGAGATAGATAGAGAGAGAGAGAGAGAGAGAGAGAGACAGACAGAGATAGAGAGAAACAGGAGAGATGTGGGGAGACAAGGGGGAAAGATATAAAAAGGAAGAGAGCAGAAAGAAGGATGAACAGAGAGAGAGAGGAATGATAGAAATATGGATTGAAAATGTTGAGAAACGAAGACAACCAACAACAAAAAAAGGAAAAATGAATAAGATAGAAATAGAAAATATGAAATTTAAGAAAGGGATATGGGAAAAGAGAAAGACAGAGAATCAAATTGAGAAAGTTATGATTCCAAAGGTGTGCATTCATAGAAAGAAAGAAGGAAAGCAAAGAAGAAAGAAAAAGAAGAAAGAAAAAAAAAAGAGAAAGAAATGGAAGGAGACGTCCCATGGAATCCAGGTTATTCACGAGGGGAAAGATAAAGACAAAGAACAATATTACGTCAGATATACATATAAAAAATACAATGTAGCATGGTGACATGAATGCATACACATATACATGTAATATAATGCAACAAAACATGTTCAACTTGTAAACATGATATACAAATCTGTGGACATCCTACAAGGAAACTATCGATAGATTGCGTTTCTCACACAATGGCCCCAGACCTGAAAACTACAGTATAGTGTATGCAGCTTATTTTTAAACAATAAATTAGCCAGTTAGCCCACCTTAGCCCAGCTCAACTTATGAGCCATGTATACACAAACTCTGGCTGGTCAAAAAGTCATGTCCTAATCCAAAACATCCATAGCAAATGAAATTGATTGAGTTCCCCCCTGGCAATTTTTATTCAGGATATTAAGTATTTGATGAATTTATTGGTATAGCCTATGATTGTTGAAGAAGGCTGATTTTGTGGACTACAAATTTATTTTTTGCTTTGATTTCCTGGACGAGATCTTGGCATATGAGTCAAAAGTGTCATCAAAAGTTATTTATAGTTGCTGGCCTTAGCATGATACAGCATATATAAATAGTGTCGACACCTGAGAACCTGTAATCTAGTACACAAACTTGTCTATAGTGTCAAAAAAGTGTACATGAAGCATGTCTGTGCATTTGAAACTCTTATGTTGTGTGCAATATGAAAATTAGACACTGCCCTGTAGAATTCAATTATTGAACAATCTAAATTATCAAGTCGATTCATTTGACAGAAACTGTTTAGTTATCCCACACCCCTAGTAATTCTTTTAAAAATATCCTTCATTTGAGTCCTAAAATGATGTGAATAAATATTGAATACTAACATCTATTGGGTTTTGTAGATAGCCAAAGGGGTGCTCCTTTCTAATAATTTGTTTAAAAAAAAGGCATTTTGTGCAATTACCCAGCATGCATTTGGTGCAAAACTTCTCAAACCTGCCTAATTGTTCAATAAGTGTAAAACTAACATTTCAAGATGTACTTTCTTTAGGTTTTTGTAAATCAGGAAAATAATGTCATTTCGATTTCAAAATACATGCCTATGAGTGCAAAAAGTCAATGAATTTTTAAGCATTTTTGCAACCCATCACCGAAAAAACCAAAAGAAACTTAAAATTTGAAAATACGTCCAGAATTTTAGCTGACTATATTCACTTACGGATAACCTCTATGGAACAAGCATAGATAAAGAATAGGACATCCAATACAAAAATAAAACATGAAAATCATAGGAGATATACAAAAGCACTTGCAAATTATTACAACAGACTGGTAAAAGAGCTACAGGCCTTATGCAATTAATCATATTTGTTTGGTGATTCCAGTTTATGATAAATTTTGTATTTTATCTAGTTTTCGGACTTCTTGACTGTTTAAGGTCCCTAAATTAAAATATCAATTTCAAATCATGGTTTTGATACCCGCAAGTAATTTTTTTCCAGTAGATTTTACCAATAGGACCTCGGGCTCAAAGAAATATCTTGACTTTCTGACAGATTATGATACATTGGCTGTTTTGAGCCAGAAGGGTGTTAACTCGTATGCTTTAAAGCCTGGTTGTACTAGTTTGGCCAAGGAGGATTAGACCTCCCTGCAAGGTCACTGACAGGTGGTTATCTCATTAAATCGGCTCTCAATTAACATAAGAAAAAGAGGATCATGGGGGACCAACAGGTACCGATTAGGCTTGTTTGCTATAAGTAGCTATAAATAGTGCAGTGGGGCTTTAACACCGAGTTAACACCCTTTTCGCTCTCAGCAGACGATACCATGTATTTACTGATTAGATTTGAAGTTCATAAAGGGTGAAACATATAAAGCAATTTGACATTGATTTAAATGTGATATTTGAATGCATACATGTCATACGTTAAACAACCAAAGCAAACAACAAATATTGGAAAGACTCAAAACAATTGAAAATAGAGGAACAGTAAGTGCACAACAATCTTGCTATAAATGTTTCTTATAGACGTAGCTATTAAATTAATTAAACTTCATTCTATAGGATTGAGGAAAGAAATCACACAAAAGTTGAAAAATAGGTGCAAGCACACAAATGCGGGTCACGTATTGTTGGAGGGTAAACTATCCAACAAAAATGAGCATCGAAAATATTAGAAGACTGCACAAAACATTGAAAATGATTTGGAAATTTGTTGTTATCCTATCAGGTTTCTATTTGTTTGAATGGATACAATTTTGCAAGAGAAAGGTCAAGTTAAAAGTGAATATTCTTCCATTGGAAGACTTATGCGGATAAACCTTCATTTCAGAAGAGATTTTAAATGGTGATCAGTTTGGATTCACAACTAAGGTCAAAGAAGAGTGGCAAGTTCACAAGAAAACTGCAGACAACTGTAATATAAAGCTAATGAGTGGATAGGTGTAGTAATTTGAAAGGAAACACAAAGTTACCAACACAATTGACGTGCGATGCCTCAGTGGTAGCCAGCAGATCAGGATTTGAAACAAAGTCGATGCGCTAGTATCCTTTGGCATAATCCTCAATTACCAAGTCCCATGGTTAGGACATAAAGCTGCAGGTCCCCTAGCTGCTTATCTACAATCATACATTTGCTTACATCGCAGTCGGCTATCTAAAGACATCGACCATCCTTTGAAAAAAAAATCTCAGAAAATTCCCCGCTTACCTTCCCCTCTACACCGAGTATATCCAATTATCAAGTCCCTTGGTTAGGACGTAAAGCTGCAGGTCCCCTTGCTGCTTAATATCTACAAGCATACATTTGCTTTCATCACAGTCGGCTATTTAAATAAAGACATCATCCTAGGGAGAAAAAAAAATCTCAGAAAATTCCCGCTAGCATCCTTGGGCATGGCATTAATCCTCAAATACCAAGTCCCTTGGTTTGGATGTAAAGCTGCAGGTCCCCTAGCTGCTTATCTACAAGCATACATTTGCTTTCATCACAGTCGGCTATCTAAATAAAGACATCATCCTAGGGAGAAAAAAAAATCTCAGAAAATTCCCCGCTAGCATCCTTGGGCATGGCATTAATCCTCAAATACCAAGTCCCTAGGTTTGGATGTAAAGCTGCAGGTCCCCTAGCTGCTTATCTACAAGCATACATCATCCTATGAAACAAAAATCTCAGAAAGTCCCCCGCTTACCTTCCCCTCGACACTGAGTATGTCCGCAAACATCTGACGGAACTCTCGCGGGTCGCTGAGCTTGAGTTCCCGAAACCTTCGTAGCTCCTCGTCGATCTGGCGCAGGTACTTCTCGGCTCCCTCTTTGGACTGCGACTGATCCATTTCCTGCGAGGCCAGAAGCTTCATGCCATCGCTACACCAATCATCGGCCTGCGACGGACGGGGAAGGGGGCAGAGAGAACGAGAGAGGGAGAGAGAGGTGGGGAGAAGGGGGTCAGATAATTTTGTTGTATTACCCTAGAGGAAATGGATTTTAACGAAGACTCGGTTATTCATTCCCAATACAAAATTGAGATTTGGGTTGACTGAAGTAAGATTTTGCTATATGGTGATATAGGATGAGGAACAGACATGTACATGAAAGAGACATTTGTAAGAAGAAAAGTAGAGAAGCAGAGAGAAAGAGAGAGAGTAAGGGAGAGAGAGAGTAAGGGAGAGAGAGAGAGAGAGAGAGTTAGAGAAAGAGAGAGAGAGAAAAAGAAAAAGGCAGAGAGAGAGAAAGAGAGAGAGAAAGAGAGAAAGAGAGAGAGAAAGAGAGAGAGAGAGAGAGATAGATAGATAGAGAGAGAGAGAGAGAGAGAAAGATAGAGATAGATAAAGAGAGGGATACAGATATATAGGATACATACATAGTAGAAAGATGGGGTTGCAAAACCTTACATAAGATTTCCCTCCACAAGGTTTCTTTTAAAACAAGAGGGAAAAGGAAAGAATGCCGCGAACATGAATCACACCCAAACAACATCCTTTTCTTAAGTTAATATCTTTTATATTTTTACTAATTTTAATGAAGTTTACTGTAAGAAAGGAAACACATTTTCATCACTGTGTTGTTTCATGAAGCTGGATAAGAGTTATATTCTATTTATACATCACTGGTCATTATATACATATATATAAAAGTGGACTGGTTTGAACCCCAACTAAAGACTCGTTCAGATTTGACACAGTAAACCACTGTTTAAAAAAAAAGATGAAAGGTTTTATGCAAAAAGTATCGGGGGGGGGGGGGGGGCTATTTTCTCTATATTATTATTGTTATGGTATTTCCTATAAAGTTAGACAAATTTTTCTTCTTTTTTCTCATGGGGAAAAAAAGAAGAGAACAAAATTAGGCTAATGATTTTTTTTTCTCAAGATAGATGAAAAATATATTTAGAGTTTGCTCTTATGAACATTGGCCAATAGGTTCTATTAACTTTTTATATTCTGCTTTTTCCAAAGTCGCCAACAGCGTTAACGAGTCCCCTCTGCTTGACTGCTGCCACCTGTAGTTAATTGATAGCCAGGAGCCAGCGTACAACCCGCCCCAAACGAGGTCAATCTTTGGAGGGGTACAAACGCAGGAAATAAAAGTAGAGGGGGGCAAACGGATACCAATTACAGGTGCTAATTCCTTCCTCCTTAAATGAATTCCGTACCCTCTCTCCGTTACCTCAGACGAGTGTGTACCGGTGTTATGACTGGGGTTGTAATTAATATAATTTGTTACCAATTTGGTTGCCTGCTTCGCCTCTCTGCACAGTCGCTCGCTTGCCACGTGTGCATTTTTGCACAAAACACCTGGGCCTGTTGCATTTAACTTACCATTGATGGTAACTTTGCCATCAATGGCAACTACCATGGTAACAGGTCTCAACAGCCACTCAAAATCATGGTTTCCATGGTAGTTACCATCGATGGCAAAGTTACCATCAATGGTAAGTTTTGTGCAACGGGACCCATGCATGCACCGATTGAGAAAGATTGCGTCGCGGAAAACAATGGCTTTGCAAAATTATACCCATTTTTGGTCTTGATTTGCTCGATGACAACTTGTACTGGAAATACTAAAATAAGCTTCAGGTATATCTATCCAAAGAGGGGGCGCGATGGCTCAGTCGGTAGACCAGTGGTCTCGTTATCCGGTGACCCAGGTTCGAAACCAAGTTGATGCGCTAGTGCCCTTTGGTAAGGCATTAATCCTCATTACCAGGTCCCTCGGAGAGGACTTTAAGCCTGCTTTAGCGGCCACCTATACTTACAAATCACCTGCTTACAAAGACAAAATATCTTTGCTTCCCTTGAACAATAGTTTTCATTGAAATACATGTACATGCATGTACAAAGGTGACCTGCACATAAAGATCACCTTTCTATAAAGACAATCTTTCTCGTCTCCCTTGAGCTGTTTTTCTAAGGAGGTTTCTGGATTTCGTTGATCATAACAAATATAAACTTAAAGATTATAAATGGATATAAAATACATTAAAACCTACAAATAAGATTTCTTTTTCATGCCTTGTCTCACAGCTAACGTGTCTTGAAAATGACAGTTTTATAAGGCATATCACTTCTGACTCAAGCCCACTTACTTGTCACACAGTTTATTAGGACACTTTTCTTTTAGTTTAACAAATTTGGGGTCAATCTTTCTAGGTTATAGATTCGAGTAGGGACAGCTAGGAAGTTGTTCGGACAGAAGAAGAAATAAAAAAGCAAAGATACTTACAGAGGATAAATAAGAGAGAGAGAGAGAGACAGGAGAGAAATATGAAGAGACAGAAGAGAGAGATGGGAGAGGAGTAAAGAGAGAGAAAGAGAGATAGAAAAAGACATTGAAGGAGGAACAGAGAAGAAAAAGGAAGACAGAGAGATTGAGGGAGAGAGACAAAAAGAGGGAGAGAGCGCAAGAACAACAAAGGAGAAAGAGAGGAAAGTGAGAGATAGAGAAAGAAAGACAGAGAAGGAGAGACAGAAAAAGAGAGGGAGAGGAAAAGACACAGAAAAAGGAAGAGAAGAGAAGAGAGAAAGAGAGAGAGAGAGAAAGAAAAAGAGAAGAGAGAGAGAGAGACAGACAGACAGACACAGACACACACACACAAAGGGGAGGGAGATGAGAGAGAGAGAGAGAGAGAGAGAGTTCCTAGACTAAACAGGAAATAGATTGAAATGGGTGGTCACAAGGTCATTTTTACAATGATACAGTGAAAAATTATATTAATTTGGACCTTTATTATGACCTACACAGTCAATGCCTTCACTTTCAACTTCACTCTGTCATTTCTTTCCTCTTCCTTTCGAGACGAACAAGAAATGGAAGGAAATGAATAATGTCCTTTCAAAGTTCGTTCAAATGTCTGACTTGGTGAAAAACACACAAGATTATTTTGACGTTTGCTTCGGAACAATTCATTCAATGACATCCTGAACAAGTTTGAACTTCCGATTTTTCCCTTCAAACAGTAAACAGGTTATGGGACAACTTCTAGATTTTCTGCAAAATGGGTTCCGAAAATCTAATTTAATTGATAAAAAGATGTAGTACTCCTGATTTAAACATTTCTTTGTATACTCCACGTTTGATTTCAAATGTTTTTAGGTATGTAAAGGGCATGTTCATGTATTTTGTGCTCAATATGCATTTTCAATTATTATTATAAGTCCTCCTCCTCCTCATTTTATTATTAAAAAAAATTATTATTACTGTAACTATAATCATTATTATTGTTATCATTATTACTGTTACTACATGTATAATCTTTATTATTGTTATTATTATTACTGTTACTACATGTATAATCTTTATTATTGTTATTATTATTACTGTTACTATAATCATTATTATTGTTATTATTATCATCGTCATCATCCCCCTCCTCCTCTTATTATTTGTTATCATTATTACTATTACTATTGTCATTATTGTTGTTATTATTATCATCATCATCACATAATTATCATTATCATCATGATAACTATTCATTTCATGAAATGAATAAAATGGAATCTGATGATGAAATACAGTGAAACATGTCTATAAAGACCATCCAAGGGAGACAATAAAAGTGGTCTTTATAGGCAGGTGGTCTCTAAGTACAGGTTCCTCTAGTACATGTTTTAAATAGAAACCATTTTCAAGGGAAACAAAAAATGTGGTCTTTGTAGACAGGCGGTCTTTCTATACAGGTGGTCACTAAAGCAGGTTTGACTGTATTAACATTTCTTTCTCTGTGACCTCTCTCACCTTCTGTATCCTTTGGTGCAGTTCTAGAGACCTCTCCAGCATAGTGCGTCGGTTTGCGAGGCTGTCCTGCAGGTCGGAGGTCCTGCTGACGAGCTCGGTGCACTTGGGCTCCACGATGGCCACCTCCATGGGGAACTTGTCGTTCTTCATCAGGTCCTCGCCCGTCTGGGTCAGCTTGTCCGATCGGTCCAAGGCCTCCTGCAGGTCGGGACGGGACACACAGACAGACAATGCATGAGACATACACAGGGACAAGGATAATGTCTCCTCATATTAACGTAAATTGTCTGTTTTGAGCAAGAGGGATGTTCGCTCATGCATTTTCCTACAGAGTTACACGATGCTGGCTCTAAACAGATAAAATGTCATTACTATGTACTACACTGTATTATGATTAATATTATGAATAATTTTACTAGCATTACGGCACATTTTACATGAACAATCATATTACTACTTTTGCTGCTGCTTCTGCTAATATTGCTACTATTACTACTACTACTGCTACTGCTGCCACTGCTATCAATACTACTATTAATACTACTACAGTCAAACCTGTCTACAGCGATCGCCCAAGGGAAATACAACGAGTGGTCTTTGTAGACAGGTTTCTTTAGTACATTTTTCAATGAGAAACCATTTTCAAGGGAGACAAAAAATGTGCTTGTTGTAGACAGGTGGTCACTAAAGCAGGTTTGACTGTACTACTACTGCTACTGATACTACTACTACTAATACTACTACTACTACTACTACTGCTGCTACTACTAATACTGCCTCTACTAGTACTGCTCCTACTACTACTACTCCTACAGTAACTACTACTACTACTACTACTGCTACTTCTATCAATCATGATAATCATCATAACAAAAATAGTAAAATGATAATAATTATGATAGACAGTAATCAGAAAGTTATAGTTACCTTGCTCTCTGTTTCTAATTCGGCATGTCTTTCCAAAAATGTGTTGCATTCTCCCACAGCATTTCCAATGCTGCTTTCTGGGTTGATCTTCTCTGATATGTTTTCTAACAGTAATAATACCTGTTGAAAAAGAAAACATAACAATAAACACTGTTCTGTTGAATGATTTTGTAAAAAAAAAATTTAAAAAATGTAAATACTATTGCAGAGTGACTACCGTAGACAAGATTAATTTTAATGCAATTTGCGTTGTGCTAGAACAAACTACAATGGAATCATATTATGTAATCATATTTATAATTTGAATGAGAGAATATCAAACATATCTGTATGCAATCTTCATAAGATATCCACATATTTCTTTATTATTGTAATTAAAGGGGGTGTACATAGCATGGCAAATACTGGTTAACGCCATATGCGACTTCTTTTGGACAACTGCACGTCAACGAATGGACTTGATTAACGCTTCAGTTTCATGTATGTTGCACGCAAGTGAATACTTCGGTCGCGTCGTCCATAGTCGTATTAAGCCCGATTTGCCCCGAGCTAGGCTACAGGAAAGACACATACTCTTGTCTTGCTTCACCCCCTTTAAAATTACAAGCTAATTGCTCCAGATTAATGATGCCATTAATCCCATTCTACTAAGTTGTATTACCCAATGTTATGTCATTTGAGATCCAAAGGACTTGGCTCAGCTTGACTTTGTGCCAATTCGAAATCTAAAAACATTTCCTAACTAGAGATACAAGCAATCAAAGAGCTGGAGCACGTTTCACATTTCATCAATGTGGGAAATGTTTCAATAATTTAATCACCCTCAGGCGCCAAAGGTATTCGTGACCTAAAAACAAAAACAAGCTCCACCCCCCCCTAAATAAAAAAAACGACACTGCTTCTAGAGCTGTGTTTTCATTAATCTCTTGAATTCACACCAGGCCCATGTTTCATAAAACTTGTTATCAATAACAAGTTACAATAACTAGAATTCTAGAATTACTATAATTCTTTTAGGAGACATGAATATTTGTCTTCTTCGCAAATCGCCACTGGCTAAAAAATATATTGACTTGTTGAGTCTTCATGGGTTTAGTCAACTCATTAAAGACGCAACACGCGTTACACCTACATGTTCTTCTCTATTGGATCATGTTGGTTGTACCAAAGAAAATAAAATAAGTCAAAGTGGTGTCATTGATCTAGGTATTAGCGACCATTATTTTACTTTCTGTACACGGAAAAATGTTAGACTGGCTATAGGTCATCACAGGACTAATGATATCAGATCCATGAAAAAATATACAGAAGAGTCTTTCAATCTTCAACTATCTGTTGTTGATTGGTCACGAATAACTGACTGTACAGATGTAAATGAGGCATGGTCAATATTTCAACATGTTTTTATCTCAAATTTGAATATAATAGCGCCACTGAAACGGATAAGAATAAAACAAAGATCAGAAACTTGGGTGACTAAAGATATTCTTTCCCTAATTCAAGAGAGAAATATAGTATACAAAAAATGGAGGAAAAGAGCAAAAGATGAGAAGCTCTATAAAAGATACAGAGTATTAAGAAATATGGTCCAAAGAGAGGTGAAAAAGGCTAAACTCGATTACTTACAAAACAAGATAGAAGAAAATAAACAAGATTCGAAAAAACTTTGGCAGAATCTAAAAAGCTTAGGATTGAAAAATAAGAAGCGAAAAGAACAAGAATCTGTCATTAAAATTGATGGGGAATTATGTCATGATAAGATGGCCATCGCTGATGAATTCAATTCTCATTTCACAAATGTGGCTGCCAAATTAGTAGACAAACTCCCCCCTTCCAAAGACTTTTTCAGCGCAGACAATGATTGTATTCGTGACTTTTACGAAAGAAAAGGTGTACGTGAAAACAGCTTCGAGTTATTACCAATCAGTGAACAATTTGTTTTCAAAGAGTTACGTAAGTTGAATGTATCAAAAAGTACTGGGTTAGACTTGATTCCAGCTAAATTTCTAAAAGATGGTGCGAAGGTTTTATTTAAGCCTCTAAGTTACTTAATGAATCTATCTATCTTGACGAGTACTTTTCCAGAAGATATGAAAATAGCAAAAGTGACTCCACTTTATAAAAAGAAAGATAAAACTGATGTTAGCAACTATAGACCTATTAGTGTTTTAAGCGTAGCATCAAAGATTCTAGAAAAATCGGTCTGTGTTCAAATTGAAAGATACTTCAAAGAAAATGATATAATTTATGAATTTCAATCTGGTTTTCGACATGATTATTCGACTGAAACATGTCTAATTCATTTGACTGATTATTTGAGGAGAGAAACTTCCCAAGGGCGCTTTGTTGGTATGGTGCTCCTTGATCTGCAAAAAGCTTTTGATACAGTTAATCATTGCGTCTTATTGAAGAAGTTACAACTAATGGGTTTTGATAAGGCAAGTTTAGATTGGTTCAGATCCTACTTATCTAATCGGCACCAAGTAGTGGCCATTCATGATATTCGTTCCAAACTAATGCCTATAACATGCGGTGTTCCTCAGGGAAGTATTTTAGGCCCAATTCTATTTTCAAGTTATATAAATGATATGTGTACTTGTATAAAAGACTTCAAACTATTATTGTACGCAGATGACAGCGTACTACTCTATTCAAATCCTGATCCTAAATATATTGAGGAAAAGCTCAGTGAACAGCTGTCTACGTGTGTCGATTGGATGACTGATAATAAGCTTTCTTTACACTTGGGAAAAACAGAAAGCATTTTATTTTGTTCTAAAAGTAGTTCTAAAAAGTCATTTGAATTCAAAGTGAGACACAATAATCAAGCAATCAAGAGAAAAGAGTCTGTGAAGTATTTAGGCATTGAGTTGGCTAGCGCAATTTCATTTTCATCTTTAGTAGAATCAGTTGTAAAAAAAGCAAATTCTCGTCTGAAATTTTTGTACAGATATCAAAGTTGTATGGATTTAAAAGCAAGACGTACACTCTGTTTTGCTCTTATTCAATGTTTATTTGACTATGCTAACCCTGCATGGTACAGTAACATAAACAAGTCAGATCAAAAGAAGTTGAAGATTATACAGAACAAAATGGTGAGATTTATCAACTGTTCTGGTCCAAGAACTCATGTTGGCTATAGCGAACTTTCTAAAGCTGGTTTTCTTGAAGTCGACCAAAGATCAAAACAACTCGCATTGCATCACGTGCATAAAATATATCATACTAGGTCGAATCATTATATTCGATCCAACTTCGATCTTGTTACTGACGTACATGATTATAATACAAGAAATAGACGATTCAACTTTAACTTACCAGAAAGAGTAGGTAGTATTGGAAATTCGTTTTATTACAATGCCATAAAACATTGGAATTCCCTTCCCAATGGTGTAAAAGAAATAGGAAACTATGATCATTTTAAGAGGAAATTAAAGGAATACCTAATACTTGACAGTCAGAGAAGAGAAGTGAATGACATGTTATATGATTGAAATTGTTATTCTTCTGTCGGTTCATACTTTTTCATGTTGTATATACTTATGTTTTCGTACGTTATAGAAATTCTACAAATTCATCATTATTTTCCTCTTCTTCCTTCTCCTCTTTTTCTTCTTCTCCTTCTTCTTTTTCTTCTTGTACTTAATATCATTTCTATCATCAGTTTAATGTTGTTATTATTATCTTTAATAAGTAGTTCTTTTAATTTTCTTATCTGTCTGTAAATATTACTATTTAAATTTATTAATTGTATACATGTCTGTAAGGGACCCCACTGGAAATAAGCTCTCGAGCTTTCGTGGGTTATCCTGTTCAAGCTGACTTATTTTTGATCTGTTATTATTGTATATTGTTGTATGTTGGAAGCTTGTCGAATAAAAATCAATCAATCAATCGTTATAAGCTACTGAAATCATGGCATTTGATTGGCTGAGAGCAAGTTTGTCATATAAATTAAGCATTTGTTATTGATCACAAGTTTCATGAAACAGGGCCCATGTTGTTCCTGCATATAATACTCTCTACAGTCAATCTACATCTACAGCATGTAAAATGCTGAGGACGTCTTTCAGCACGGTTATTTTTGCACAGGTGCCTGGTGGAAGAGTCTAATTACACGCAAGAAGAACCGTGGCAACCTGAATTCCCAGCTCCCATTCCCAGGAATGAACAAAAGAGGGGGCACTTTCAGGTAGCTCTTCATTGTTACAGACTCATACATGTACAGTATGTATTTCTTAGAGAACTTGACAGTGTGACAAATAAATTAGAAGGGCCACCCCAAAAGAGATATGATTCTAGAACATAAATGTATTCTATGAAATGTAAACGAGACAAATTATTAGTAATACACCTGTATATATATTTTTTGTGAGGGGGGGGGGGGGGGGGGAGTAGAGATGGGTACATGGATGCCTAGTTGGGGGATAGAGTGAGTCCCTCCCTCCCCCCACCGAAATGATATCAAAAATATGAGCCTTATTTAAATACATTTACAATCAAGAATAAATTGTGGAGGGGGGGGGGGGGGGGGAGCCCCTCAAACCCACCACTATAACCTCTATTGTAAGTGCATGATGTGTCACAACATGGTGTCTAAATATACCATTATGGTAAACGTCTTATGATAGGATATTAATAACATGCCATCAATGGGCAAACAGCTTTATAATGTTGGTTTCTTGAAAGGTGACATTAATAACCAGTAAAAGTGCATGAATTGGGGAATTGGGTGATTCATCCTGTGATATAAATATGCTTTCGTACAGTATTCCTAGCTCATGTAATGGTATGTGATACATGTAGCATAATTATTCTCTGACAATAGTAAACATAAACATTTACAAGGTTTATGATGAAGAAGAGGACTAGTAAAGCTGTCATTTTGTAGAATTACATCTCAAACATTATTCTCAAACTGCATGTTTCACTGATATGCTTCTGATATTTCTGTTTTGACTGAATCCTCCCCCCCCCATGTACACTGTAAATGTAGGATTAATGTCTCTATACTTCTCAAGAGAACTATAAATTAATTTCATGCAATTTACATACATGCCAACATTTGAAAATCAGAAATCTGTACAAATTATGGTATTTTCAAAAGAAAGAGGAACAATCCTAACTCTCCTATTCAATACTACAGACAAATTTGTACAGGAAGAGGAACACCTGCATTAAAATGATAATTATCTTCTCCCAAAAAGAGGAATGTTCCTCTTTAATCTGAACAGTTGGCATGTCTGAATTTATTTTTGCTTTCTGAATTTCTTTTGGTTAAAAAATGATAACAATATTGCAGTTCAAGATGACTGTACTGTCTTCTTTGTCATTTTTTGTTAATATTTTTAAATTTGTAATCCATGACACTTGCTAAAACCCCTATTTATAACTTTGATATTTTGATTGGCAGCAATAGGTAACCACAATAGAGAGCAGCAGAGCACGATGACAGGAGGTCAAAGTATCTGTGAAAACATGAGTGATTATCACCTACGTCACAAAATGAAGAAGAAGAATGGGAGAAAGATTGTACAGGAGCCGTGAAGCATTTCTGAAAGTGTGTTTATGTGTGAGGGGGGGGGGGGGAAAGAAGTGCTGAATATGCGTATAAGATTATATTCTTATTGCAATGCCATTTGTATTAGATATGAGAGCAACTGGCCTCACACAGGCAGAAGCATATAAGACTGGAAGGCTCAGAGATAGGACATAAGGAAACTTATCGAACATCCACACCCTACATTTATATGGGAAAAAGGGATGCTAAAAGATGATATTATATGTCTACTGATATAAAAATGGGGGCTGCACTCCTCCCCCATTTTGCTGCCGTAGTGTACATGACCTAAACAAAACTATTTTTTTTTTTTTTTGCTTACAATGTATAAATGCGTTAACTGTTATCCTATTGAACTACTGTAAACGTGGTAATATTTGCGGTGCTTTAGTTTTCGCGGATTTCGCGCTAGAGTCGGTGTCGGCGAATATTAAAACCCCCAAATATATAAGCATGACTTCTTATGCGAGTTTTGAACGGGCTGAATGCGCACAACGCAAATTTAAGAACCCGAGAATATGTTTTGGGGTCGCTCAGCGCGAAAAATTAATCTGGCAAAAATAACAGCATTTACAGTATGCCATCATTCTGTTTCTTAAAATAAGGTGATAGTGTATCGATAGGATATGACGAGAGATTGGAAGTAGTCCTTGATTCTTTATTGAGTTTTTGTTCAAAATGATGTTCGATTACAGGTATCTGTTTTGGACAACATTCAGACTAGGAAATAATTAGCAACTTATTCAATACATTAGCTATGAAGTTTGCTATAGCATTATTATAAATCTTGATGGTCTGAACAGGGGGTAACTAGATGTCTCAACATCCATGAGAGGAAGTGATCGGGGTGACTAACGAAGCACTGATCGACCTCATTGTTGTGATCTGCCACAGAGTAAATCTCTCTGTGGTTAGTGATATTTTGGGGACCCGCCAGCGGTGAAACAAAAAACTCATCCATCGATAGTTGGCGCCTGTGGGACGCTAGACGGTTCAGACGTGATTTCCATGAACGCTTTATTTTTTATAATAAAGAGGTCTGAAAATGAGATGACATTATTGCGATCTGTATCATACTCAATCAGATAAATGCTTCTTAAGAGTCAGGCATTTATGTACTTATATATGGTAAAGGATTTGAGTTAACGACTTTCTTGAAGTGGTGATCATCTTTCATTCTGAATCAAATAAAGACTATTTGAGAGCCAGAAGGGCCATAAACTCTCTGTTAACCCTTTCGCAAAAATAATTTCATATTTTTTGGGTTTGGTCAATAACTTTTGATTCAGAGCCCTAAACTATACCAGATACATGAGTAGAAACTAGAAAGGGCAAACATTTATGCACACACTGCATCCATTTTAGTTTCATGACTACATTCCATTTGATGCTAGGAATTTTAAAAGAAAATAAGTTTTAACATCCTTCAATTGGCAACAAGTTTCAAGATTAAAAGTCATTATTTAAAAAAACACAAAAAACGGGTCATTTATTCTCGCCCGTGTATATTTTTGTCAGAAACATTGCATTTTGTTCTATCATTGTAGCGATAAAAGAAAAATATTATTGTTGCCAATTTGAAAAACAATATGTGATCGATTCAGCCCAAACAATAAATCCTGTCCTCAAAGGGCTAACGTATATGAGTGAACGTCCTTTCGGCTCTTAGCAAATGCATGTGTATGTACAGGTTCTTTCTGTATTGGCAGGAAGAAATTTAAAACAGCTTTTCACTCATGACAACCTTCCCCCTGTTCTTTGTTTGTGCAGCCTTGTGATTCAGCAGAAAAACCCTTGTTCATGATTCTAAATTCGGAATTATGATAGCATCCTCGCGGTGGAGCACTTATTGACTTTTCACGGAAAATGGGAGATGAAAGACATTCGAGGACTCACTTCAGTCTCGAATGTGAGAGGAAATGTGGCAGGTGTTTTTTTAGTTGATCGATGAATGTTGATTCCTAATATCCCACTTTAATACATAGCCAAGGCCAGTAACAGATTCACAAAAGATCAAACAAATATATAAGATTACCCTGAATAACAAAGATTTTTGTTTCTATTGATTTTTGGTTGGTTTGAAATCATTCCGGAACAGAATTATTATGATTACCCCGGTCACTGGATTTAATTACTATTCTGCACATTTTAGTACCACTTCTCAACTCCCTGGGGAGCATTCCAGCTGGTCTCCTTTTCACAGGCGCGTTAAACCAGTTGACAAGGACACTTCTACAGAGATGCCAACCTCTTGACACAAAAAATACACTGAGTATCCTAAAAATCAGATTTTCACGAAAACTTTTCACTACCATGCAGGGCCAGTAAAATTTCAGAAAAATGTTTTACTGGTAAGTACTGTCAAGTACAATGTTTGCTCTTTCATTAAAATTTAAAGAGAAAACTGTAAAGCAAAGTTTTTGTCGGGGTTGCGGGGGGTTACTTGTACATGTTTCTATGGGTTTTTCGTTTTTTGTTTTGAAAATTGTATTTTAAGAGGTGATATCGTATTATCGTATTCCACTCTTATTATTGTAGTAAATACGATTTAATCGTACTGGTTGGCATCTCTGCTTCTATGGCAGCACATTCACTTGATATTTTATCCTCTTTTATACCTAACTCTCTATATTCTTCATTGACAGCTAACAGTCTTGATGATTCAAACAACAGTATCAGGTGAGATACTGACAAGTTCCGAATCTGGGTCAAACGTGACAAAAATTGTATCACCTGATGGTAAACTCCCATCCTCTGTTTTTCACTCATCTGTACAATCCAATTCTTAGTCTTTACAAATGATTTTGTTCCCTCTCATCGCTCCTCTGTGCTGTTGTTTGAGAAAGTAAGATGGGGGCTCACGAGAATGAAATTCATCTTTCCAAATTTTCTTTGGAGTGACTCCAGTGTTGACCACTCACTTAATAGGTGTTGTTGGTCTAGACCACATCGGGACCCAACGGAACAACAATTTCTTGGCAAATCCAAGTTTTTTGTGGCTGAAGTTGGTCCATGTCCAGAATTTAAAGCCTGTTTGGCCATGCGGGATTAGACCTCCCTGCATGGTCACTGACAGATGGTTATCTCATCAAATCAGCTCTCAATTAACATAAGAAAAAGGGGATCATGGGGGACCAACGGGTACCGCTTGGGCATTGTTTGCTTTATAGAGGTTGCAAGTAGCTACAAGTATAAATGCAGTCCCGCTTTAAGTCAGTATAAAGTAGAAGTCTTGTACAGTATTTGTGTTTTGTTGGTGATGATGACATAGAAAGACTTTTGTTTTGTGCAACTACTTGTGGTAAAATATCCAACCATGGAATATGCTATGCTGTCAGCGTGTACTTTTGCATCTATAGAACTGCATGTACATCACGGGCAAAGGGTCGATGGGAAATGTGCTCCATATGGAGGGTTACAACTTGCAACAATTTATAATTTTCTGAACATTTGAATGATTTTCATTCACACTTTCACCAATCTATTTCTCTAATTTTGCACTTATCAGCCATTTCAACTTGTTAGGAGTTTTTGTTGCTGTTTAGGAAAGTAAAAACCATCTGATAGTGGTCTGCTAATCACTGTTGTGACATGGGGTTGTAGACCTGGACCTAGACCTGGTCCTGGTTTGGATAGCTGGACCTAGACTTACCACTTTGAATTCCTCTTCGTACTTCCGGACTTTGAGGCAGAATATTAACCTAGATTCTTGGTCGCACCAGGTGTCGTCAAACTCCTTCTCCAAGACTTCCAGTTCTTCTAATAGTCTGTCAAGGAAAAAAAAAGAGAAGATTATTATGGTTTATTGCTGTTTGGTCTACAACCAGTTCGTCTACTACCCAATTGATCTATTTCCATGTGGTCTACACCCAGCCTGTCTACTTTCCACATGGTCTAATAATCAATTGGTCTATTTACCATTTGGTCTAATGACCATTTAGGCTAATAGTCATTTGGTCTAATTTGCATTCGGTCTAATCTTCAATTAATCTAACACCCATTTGTTCTATTGCTCATTTAGTCTAATTTCCAGTGGGTCTAATTCCAAGCTTGTCTGATCCCCATTTTTGTCTGCTATCCATACGGTCTAATAATCATTTAATCCTAAATAATAATGGTCATCAAATTGTTATTGAACCTTCTTGATAGTACACAGAATGACATCACACTCCGGGACTCTATAATCCCATCATATTACAGCTTTAAACAATACTTGCTTTCTTTTCACAAAGATCCCAACTCCATTATTCAATTACTGGAATATTTTGTCCCAAAGCATAAGACTTTGTCCATTGATATCTGTTTTTATTAATATCTGACATTAGCTCTGGTGACTTTTGCTTCAGGTTTTATGTTGTAAAATAAAGTGGGTTAGTGTGGGTTTACAATTGGGTCTCATGGTAATTTTACGGCAACGGTTAGGGTTGGGTACCAGGGGTGAGGTTGAGAAGTTGGTTAGGGTACAAAGATGTTGTACGACTATGCTTTATGGTAGAAATGAAAGAGAGACTTTTACTTTTCTATTGCACATGTTGTGAGTAGTTTATCGGGGTTCTTCTCCTTCCCATCGCCGGTGACCTTTCGTAGACAGCTGAGTAGCGTCTGACCGTACTTGACCGCCGAGGTCAGGTCCTCCTTGACCTCCATGCGACGCTTCCGCTGCTCTATCAGCAGCATGGTGGCGTTCTCCGCGCTGTTCGGCATCTCCATCAGCTGCAGTTCCTCCGTCAGGGCGCGCACCGTCGTCGATCGCTCCCGACAGTTGCTGGCGAACCGCTCGATGGCCTGAAGAGAATGATAGAATGAAATATGCAAGATGTGAAAGTGTGGAGAACAACTTCTGAATTTTATTGGGTTTTCATACTTTTAATCATAATATAAAATACAGAAGGAAAAAGAAGACAGCATGCGGCATTTCCCACACTGCCCTGTATGTCCAGGACCTGGAGTACCTCAGTCTGGGCGCAAACTGTCATTGAACGTTCCTGACAGTTGCTGATAAACTTCTCAACGGCCTGATGAGAACGATACAGTGACATGAAATAGGCAAAGGTTAAAAGGGAAAAAATATAAAGATTTCCACTCTTTTCAGCAATGGTAAATGTAGACAGGAAGGAATTGAGCTCTATCAAGTGCTTTATCAAATGTAAATAAATATGTAGGAAAACCTTTTTTTTTTATGAAGATGAATTAATGAAAGTGATAGCTCCTGTAATCAAGAGTATTTCTAACACTAATACACATACAAAATGATAGAAAATAATAACATGAAAGTAGTCAAATGTCTTCATGCTGTTCAATTGGATATACAAATTAGTTATATTTTAGGCATTTTCACTAAAAAAAAACATGGCAGTCATCTTGGACCTGAAAAAGCAAACTACAGAAAGCCTCCCCATATCCAACGAGGTAAAGTGTTATTGACAAGTAGTGCCTGGGACTAGACTTCAAGCTGTAGGTCTCCTGGGAACATCAAGCTGTAGTTGCCCTTGGAGTTCCAATAAAAACATGTCAAGATAGAACTTATAAAACCATTCATATACATGACAAATGGCTGTGTCATCAAACAAGTTCAATTAAATTCCTTTTTACTACTTAACAAGGGTGACAAATTAGTTTCCGATTATTCCCATGAACTTGTAGCAAGTCGTCAGACTAGTGCAAGAATAACGAGATGATATGATAATTTTCTGATTTGTCACCAAAGTTCATAACCTTTCGTAAGGAGTCAGTCTGCTTGTCGCAGACACTTTTCTGTGGACAAGATGCACTGTATCTCAAATGTCTTGTAGTACTTTCAAGTGTACATAATATATATGCAACCGCAAACCTTGCTCAAATATGTATGTATATACATGTATGATGTACTGGCACTAGCTTCTCTGACTGTATTGCAATACGTTACAGTAATGGTTATTGTGCACATATTTCACGAGGATTTTAGCTATGTTTTACATTCCCACAGCAGAAAACTATATAAAACGGACAGACAAAAGTGAGGGGATGACATCATCAAATCGCTCATTTGCATACAGCCTAACGTATGTGATACATATCACTGTTTCATAAAATGATGCTTTTGAAATTAACTTGAAAAATTCCAGAATTTTTCTTATTTTTTTGTCTGATTTTGAAGAAACTTTCACTGTATTCTTTGTTTAATTTCTCTACTTATTCAATTCAACTTGCCCTTTAAAGATTTGAGATTCAGGAAATACTATTAAGTTATCATACTTCTGACAATTTTGATTGCATTATTGTCATATAATGTAATTAAGATATTAGTTGATCAATTGTTGTAAAGAAATTTGTAAAACAAAAATTTAAAAATAATCTTTACAACAAGATCTAATACCCTTCTGGCTCCAAACAGATGACATTTATCTTCAAATCTATACAGCGAGTCTGATTCTGCAGACTACTAGTCTGTCTGACCATTCCCATATGGACAGTAGTGAGAGGGGACATGTTTCCCTTCCTCTGTTTCGACCAATCACGTCTCATTTCCTCATTTGCCGATGACGGTCAGCTGATCAACGGGTCTCAAAACTTTATCTTGGGTTTTGAAAATGAAAGTCTGAATTATTTTGATAGAAATTCTCTGAAGTCTATCTGAGCTGATGCTCGTAGAAGGAAATAACTATTCTCAAATAAAAGTATCCGGATAGCATATAGCTATGAGGTGCCCCCTTTAATACCAATAGGTTAAAGAGAGAGAGAGAGAGAGAGAGAGTGAGAGAAAGTGAGAGAAAGAGAGAGAGAGAATGAGAAAGAGAAAACAAATTATTTCCTTGTACAATAACATATGTCACACCTAACTATGCCTAATATACATTACCGGTATATGAAATAATTTCTCTTGAATAGTCATCTCATTTTTCTTTTGCTACATACGTCTAGTCTTTATAGTAGCATTACAGATGGTGTTTAATAAGCCTTTGAAGACATTTGAATTTTTCTTTCATGATATATATTTGAACCCGACTTATATTCTCAGATTCGAGATCTTCTTAAACTTTTTTTCTAACAATCCCTAAGGGAGAGATTTCATTTCTCGTCCTCTTCATGTTCATTTCCACTTCCTCTTTCCATATATCAGATGGCTCTTTAGGCTGTATTCATAATATTCAGCTCTTCGATCATTCTTTCGAAATGCATTCGGTTTGAATAAAACACTGCTTGTTTGTAAACTCCTTTGGTTTTGGTGATCTCACACACACATTTGGAATGGAATGGTGGTGGTTATTTTACCTGACTGCTGCTAAGAAAGCATAAATGCTTGTAAGTAAGCAACCAGACGGCCGACGGATTTAGGTCCTCTCCGAGGGACCTGGTAATGAGGATTAATGCCTTACCAAAGGGCACTAGCGCATCGCCTTGGTTTCGATCTCGGGTCACCGGATTACGAGACCACTGCTCTACCAACTGAGCTATGCTCCATCGACAATTGCTCCGGCCCCTATTTTACTGTTAGAGTTATGGTTGTGATTGGGTGTTAGGTTAGGGTTGGGTTTAGGATTAGGTTGAGGGTTAGGTTTAGGGTTAGGGTTGGGTACAGTGTCAGGTTCAGGGTTGAAGTTAGGAATTTGGTTACTGGAGGATATTACCGCGGAGCAATCATTACAGCAGTATGAGACACACAACCTATTTTTTTAAAAGGTGGTTTAATGCACTGGTGTGTTGGCTCAGTCAGTATAGCGTCTGCCTCACAACCGGGAGGCAGTGGGTTCGAACCCCGGCCGAGTCATACCAAAAGAAGTTAAAAGACGTTGCTGCTACCTTGTTTGGCGTTCAACTATGTTCAGAGCCAGAAGGGTATTGACTCTGCATTACAGTACATGTATATGAGTTAATGCCCTTCTGATTCCAAACAGACAATATATGTACAAGCTTACAAGGCCTTACTAAATCGTCCCATTTTATGTAACCATGTACTTCATGTAATTTACTGAATGTATTTTTCCTTTACTGTGTATAATATGCAATGTTGTAAATTGTACTTGCTGTTTTTTAAATGAGATATGGAGAAAAAAAACTTGAAACTTGAAACTATAAAGGGATTTTCATTGCCACAGGCCATTCAGACAGAGAAACTTGGAAGAGAAGGCCGCTAAACATGTATATTTTTTTTAAATGACCTTACTGTGTAATATGCAATGTTGTACGTTGTACTTGCTGTTTCTTCAATGAGATGTGGAAAAATAAAAACTTGAAACTTGAAACTATAAAGGATTTTCATTGCCTCAGGCCAATCAGAGAGAGAAGCTTGGAAGAGAAGGGGGAAATCAGAAGCAGGGTTAAGGGAAGGGGCGAAGCAGGACAGGAGGAAAGGGGGTCAGGGAAGCACCCCTAGGCGATGGTGTGGCTCTTTCCAGGGTGCCACGATGGCTAACTTATCCCTCCCTTACCCCTTCCTAATTCCTTCTACTCTACGATTAATGGGAATAAAAAAAGTTACATGTATTGCTACTTTCAATAAAGTGTCAAGAATGCTACATCAAAGCAAAATATAAGCTACTGAAATCATAGCATCTGATTGGCTGGGAGATAATTTGTCACATAGTTTTAGCATTTGTTATTGACAACAAGTTTTATGAAAAAAAAAATCTTTTTTACTAAACAATAAAAGTCACGATGAAGAAACCTCAGTATAATGTATAGATTTAACCTCAAGTACTTTACCCTTAACTCTTTGCCTGCTTTGGGCGACTAATAAAACACACGATGGACTGCCACATTCGACCTTTTTCACACACACAATGTACATAATAATATAGCAGACTGAGATTTGTTATCAATAGCAAGTAGAATTCATGCCAAGTTCCTACGTACACCCTCTTACAACCCCACCACACTCATAGGGGTAATACCCTACACCCCTTCCAACTATTTACACCCCTCGCTTTCAGCACCTGTTGTACTCTTTGGAGGAAGAGTAAGGGGAAGGTTCCCTCTCCTGTAACTGGAGATTACAATCCCATATTAAACATAGGGGTAATACTATACACCCCTTCAAACTCTTTACACCCCTCGCTTCCAGCACCACCTGTTGTACTATATGGAGGAAGAAGTAAGAGGAAGGTTCCCTCTCCTGTAACTGGAGATTGCAATCCTATATTAAACAAGGTGACTGGCAACTTTTTTAATATCCTTTAAGAGGAAATCAAAACTATAACAAAACCAGCGCTCTCACGGTGCAGAAATTTCCCGATATAAATACCAACATTTTTAATTGTCACCCTCCTGTTGAAGTCTACAAAGTGGTAATTTTTAGTATCAACATTATATATTGAAGATCATAGATTTATAAGTGGAATTGAAACAAAAACTGTAAAGACGTTCAATAAATCAACTCACGGGAAATACCCTATGGTATTATATGGTATTGTATCCCATAGAAACCCTCACCTTCTGTAATACGTCACTGAAATGTTTGCAAATTTTAATTTCCGAAGGTGACGAACAAGGCTAATTGCTTTCAGGTTTACATTATACTTTCCAAAAGTCTGTGTAATTGTGTAGTTTCTGCTAGCAGGGAAAAAATACACGGGGGCTCCGGGCAAATTTGCCCCCAAAATGCCAAAATGAGCCCCTAAAATTTGCATAGAGTTCAATGCAAAAGAAATCAGTGTTATTTTTATGCAAGCAAGCTTGAAAAGTAGCCTGAAATTTTTTAAATATTTCTTTCCTGTCTGCTTGAGTACAAGGCTACATGAAAGCAACAAATACATTTTTGCATGGACTAGTTTGAACAAGTATGCATTTTTAACCAGTGAGGTGGGATGGAAATTCTTCTATTATTTTACTAAGTTCATATCTAAATTAGATACTGGCTTAAACCGAACACTCACTTTGTAGTCTGCGGATGGAGATCGTACCTCTCATATCTTTGAATAATATGTGAACAGTCTAGCTTTAAAGCCTTTTTGCACTAGTTTGGCCCGGAGGAATTAGACCTCCCAGCATGGTCACTGGCAGGTACGTTATCTCATAAAATCAGCTCTCAATTAACAGAAGAAAAAAGGGTACCACTTAAGTATTGTTGGCTATCGAGGGCGCAAGTAGCTACAAGTAGTGTAATCCCGCATTAAGATTAATATTAGCATTGGCTTAAGTAAAATAAAATGGAAAACAACAACAATATCATTCTCGGTGAAAAACATACTATGTATAAAATGGTATCCACGGTCACTCTTTGATTTACAAGCAATCTTGTACAGACCCTAGTAGTTTTTTATGTTGCGAAAATATATTTTTTCCCTATTTTTTCTCTATTTTTTCCCTATTTTCTGGAAATGCAGACTATTTTTTCCCTATTTCCTTCAAGAAAATAGGAAAAAATAGGGCTATTTTTTTCCTATTTTCAAGTACAAACTATTTTTTCCCTATTTTTTTCACCTATATTTTTTTTCAGACTATTTTTTTCCTATTTCCTATAAGAAAACAGGAAAAAAATAGTCCTATTTTTTTCCTATTTTCAAGCACAAACTATTTTTTCCCCATTTTTTTCACCTTCAACTTTTGTGGACTATTTTATTCCTATTTTTTTTTAAGAAAATAGGAAAAAAATAGTTCTATTTTTTCCTATTTTCGAGTACCAAACTATTTTTTCCCTATTTTTTCACCTTCATCTTTTTCAGACTATTTTTTTTCTATTTTCTCCAAAAAAATATGAAAAAAAATAGGACTATTTTTACCCTATTTTTTTCATCTTAATCTTTTTCAGACTATTTTTTCACCTTAATCTTTTTCAGACTATTTTTTCCCTATTTTTTCACCTTAATCTTTTTCAGACTTCTTTTTACCTATTTGCGAGTACTATTTTCTTCCTATTTTTTGCACTTACATTTTTTATGACATGATACAAATTTGTAAACTATTTTTTGTCTATTTTCTAAACTTGCATATTTTTAATGTTTATGACTGGCATCCTATTAAAAAAGCCCGCTTCTCCTGCCATTATCTCTGTTGTTCATTTTGCGACTTATTGGTGGTTTTTAGCTGTGGGGTCACATATTGAATAGTGAGCTCAAAGATAACCATAAATAAACAATGTGTAAAAAGAAAATGTACGAAATTTCAATTTTGTTCCTTTATTAATATTCTTGATTTTATTTATAAAACTATAGTAGTGACTAGTGCACTCAAAGATAACCATACATAAACCATGTGTAAAAAGAAAATGTACACATATAAATTTCAAAAAAAAATTCTCCTTTATTAAAAGGAAAAAAAGCATTCGATCGAGATATTCCCGTTCTATGTGTGAGTAAAGTTTCAACGTAGAGGACAGTACGCAAGTACCCGTATGTAATTTGAAAATTACCCGTCATTTTTTTTCCCTGCTGTGCGCATCGGACTTTTGCTGATTTTCGTTCATCAAACGTCTCCAAATCACACCAAAATGTCTTCCAGCAATTATTCTAGCGATGAAATTTCATCAAGAGATAGTGACTCCTCATACTCCGATGCCTCCTTATCCCATTTTAGTGATTCTTCCCAAGAAAATGAGCCCGACAAATTTTCAAAATATTACTAGTCCCACTCGTAGAGAAACGAGTTTGTTGTCGAATGACGAGCGGAACTGGCCCCAGAAAACAGCTGAAAAGGTACGTTTATTTCTGAAACTTAATTACATTATGATATATATATTTTTATTGTGTCTGTTGTTGAATGTAATGCTACTTCATAGACATAGTAGGCTTATAGAATGTTATTTTACGTATCAATATTCCCATGTAGTGCTGAGTGAAGTGTAGTGAATCCCCAAGTGCAGTAGTGTTAGTGAATGAGTGAATGTAAACAAACGTGATTACAATAAATCCACGTAGAAATTTCAGATTTTTTACCATTACTACGTCTGTCAATTATATTGCCTTGCATGATATAATGTTTTGATGTGGTTTTAGGCTAAATTGTATCTCAAATTATTTTTCTAGGAATCGGAAAACACAACCTGCTAAAGCACCACGCAAGAAGAAGAGCAAGTCTTCCAAGTCCGAGAGTGTGTCTGCGAGGTATGTCCTTACTTAGTAGAAATCTAAATCTATTGTTGATAATTTGTTTGGGTATATTTATTTCATGTTTGTTAGTTAAGATCTGACATCAAAATATTAGAGTAGTTTACCTCATCATTATGCTAGAACAATAATTTGCAGGTGGCACAAGTTCTACCTAGATCTACATTATTTTTCTCTTTCCTTTTTATTTTTTTCTTCAAAAAATTGTTCCTTTACTATTTTCTTTTCTGTGTTTTATGTTTTATTTTATGTATGTTCACCCGATATATCTAAGAATAAAATAACTCTAATTAATTGCCTACCTGAGAGGTTTACCGGTACATTTCATGCACCTTGACGGCTCTTTGATGACTACGTTGTTTCACCATCCGTTCGTCGTCAGCCTGGCATCTTTTTTGCTATCATACTTTTGTACACACATGTTCTGTGCCTTTGAATTTTTCATTATGAAATACATAAATACTTGTACTAAGTATTAATTGCATGTTCATAAATGTACCAATGCATGATTATTCTAACCCCTAACTCACATTTCATTTATATCTTTACAGATCCATTGAAACTAATCAAGCTACAATGTACATGTAACGTACAACCACCATTTGATTAACTAGATGCCTGTGAACAGCAAGACCAACATCTGTATCCTTTACATTAGTATTTGTTTCCATTTTATTATGTAATTCTTATGTCTAATCATTGAGATTCATAGGCAAGTACAACATGTATGTGTACACAATGAGTGCCTGCATATTGTGAAGATAAAGGACCATAAGACCATTACTTCTGATACCCGGTAATGATGGTATACTTTGTAAAACTATTTGAAAATAGTAGCATGTAAGACTGTCATTTTCTTGTTTATATATATCTCAATGACATGACATGTCATTGATTTTGTAGTAAGTGTTTCTAGATTATGATGATTGTATTAAGATTTTGACAGTTCAATTGAGATTGAGAAAATTATGTAACATGTCAACTGTACTATAAAGCATGCATGCGATGTTGAAAAATCTGTTTTATGATTTATTTTATTTTGTTATCTTTATAAATAACGAGAACAAAATATTATTTGTCATGATTTTCTTGAGGTTTGAAAATGTTATTACATTATTAAGAGCACTTTGTAATATTAAATTGTAATAAAAGAGACAGAAAACAACACTCTCATGTCCAGAATACTGCTTTATTTGGTTACTAGTGAGGGAGAGAGAGCTTGTGATCGCCTGGCATATCCGCATCGGCTCAGTAATAGTCCTGAAACTCACCTGAATACTTTATTTGAACAAAAATAGAAAGCTACATTCTAGGTGGATGATATTTTTTTTAAGGCAGAGGCATATAGGAGACGCAGTTGCATTCGTCTTTTTTTTTTTTAGAGTATAATCACAGCAAACCATGAACAACTCTATTACTACAACATGTACACTACAGTACTTAACCAAAGATTGTAAATATCAGTTAAGTTCTTTTATTTATTTGCTTATATGAACACACATACTATACTAAACTCATGTCATTGTGTTTACCTCTCGAAAATAAAGTACATGTATTTTATTTGACACATTCCCTTTTATTCTTTTTGTTTTTTACAGTCCACTGCCATTATAACGAGGTGCTCGGGACCAAGCCAATTTCCTTGTTAAAATGAAATCATGTTATACTCAAGTTACTGAACACATTGGTTTGTTTAAAATTGGGACTGATGAGAATTGCCTGATAATAAAATCTTGGTGTATCCATGTTTGTTATAATAGGAGTGGACTGTATAACATTTTCCATATACCCATTGACTATTTAAAATGTTCTACTGAATGGGTTGGACTGAAAGGATGAAGTGAATTTGGCAAACTGAGTAGGTGCATCGAAGCAGAGAAAAGAGCTGTAGGAGTAGGGTGACTATTCTACAGTGGAAACTTTTGACAATGAGGTCATGTGCAACCAAGAAATCTTAACCCCCAAAAGCTGGTAAATTACCTTGTCATTTCAGGTATAACTGATCTCTTTATATCAAGTTTGCACTGTATGATTTAGTTCAATGTACAGAGTCGTTGACTGGATGTGTGAGATGGTAGTGCTTGAGAAATCCATGAAAGTAAAGGATGAGTGATCCCCCCCCCCTATTTCCTTACTATTTGTTCCTATTTTCTTACTATTTTCCCCTATTTTCTTACTATTTTTTTCCTATTTTCTTACTATTTTTTTCCTATTTCCTTACTATTTTTTTCCTAATTTCTTACTATTTTTCCCTATTTTCTTACTATTTTTTTCCTATTTTCTTACTATTTTTTCCTATTTTCTTACTATTTTTTTCTATTTCCTTACTATTTTTTTCCTATTTTCTTACTATTTTTCCCTATTTTCTTACTATTTTTTCCTATTTTCTTACTATTTTTTTCCTATTTTCTCACTATTTTTTTTCCTATTTCCTCACTATTTTTCACTGTTCACTAAGCACCTAGTTATCACTATTTTTTTACTATTTTCTTCACTTTTTTCTACACTATTTTTTCCCTATTTATTTCCTATTTTCAGGTCTGAAAAATAGGAAAAAAATAGGAAAAAAATAGAAAAAATTGTTTCAAACCTATTTTTTTCCTATTTCCAAAACTATTTTTTCCCTATTTTTTCCTTTTAAAAAAATAGGGAAAAAATAGAAAAAAAATATATTTTCGGGACTATTTTTTCCCTGTTTTTCCCCTATTTTTTTCCTATTTTTTTACGACTGGGGGAACTAAATCAAATCAATAAAAAGATGTCTTCATTCAATGAAAACGACTCCCAAAACTATTTCAAAACACTGTGGATATTTAGACTTACCGGTACCTTTTTCCGCATGCCAAAAAAATGAACAGGTTCCTTAGGTAACGAATAAATCACTACTGCAATTTCGGGTCTTATGATTCAAAGAAAAAATTGTGTCAACTCTCTTTCCACTTGTCAGCAAAGTGACCCCGATTCATACCCGTAGACAAACACAAAAATTAATGATCTTCCTGCAAAAAAATCCCCCTTCCTCGATGCCATCAAGACCAGGGGCAGAAAAGTTGGACGCTGGCCCAAAGAGAAATATCTGTCATTGGGTAAAAGGGGTGACCTCATGCAGGTTCCCAAGGGAGCGGGAAAGACACAGGTTCCCAAGGAGAGAGGAAGAAACGGTAACTTACTCAGAGGATCGACCTTAAAGAGGAGATCGCTGAGGAGTGGAAGAGTATTATTAAAGCCCCTCTGCACTAGTTTGGAATGGAGGGATTAGACCTCCCTGCAAGGTCACTGGCAAGTGGTTATCTCATCAAATCAGCTCTTAATTAACATATTAAAGAAAAAGGGCATCATGGGGGATCAATGGGTACCGCTTATGCATTGTTGGCTGTATAGAGGGCTCAAGTAGCTATAAGTAGTGCAGTGGGGCTTTAAAGGAAGAGTTCATGACTCATATTCTTTATCAATTATATGGTTTATCATGGAGCTATAAGAGAGATATCTCCATGGGTTTATGATGCAAACCTCAACATTTTTGAAAAGTTGGAATACTTTTATGGATTTTTTTCTCTGATTGATTTTTATATCTTTGAATAGTCGATATGCGCCTGCTATGGTACACAAATCAGTGAGATGGAGAGGGATGGGATGGTGGTCTTTAAGGCAAGGTGTCATCACAGACAGGAAACGATAAGAATTGGGAGACTGTGGTCATTGTGGAAACGAGGGATAGGAAGAGGGGGATAGGTAGGAGATCAAGACAAAGGAAAGGAATTTGGAGAGGTGGGATGATGACAGAGAAGGGAGGGGGAAGGGTGGAAAGAGAAGAGGAGGGGTAGAGAGGGGGAGGGGTAGAGAGGGGGAGGGGTAGAGAGGGGCAAGAGGAGTGAGGAGGGGGAAGGAAGAAGGAAATGCACTACACAATGTGATAGGTGTGTAAGTGGTACTTGAGAATAGAAAGAAAGAAGGACTGGGAAGATGAATACGTTTATAGGAGGGAGGGAGAGAGAAAGGGGCAAGGGAGAGGCAAAGAGAGAGAGAGAGAGAGAGAGGGAGAGGAAAAGAGAGAGAGAGAGAGAGAGAGGGAGAGGCAAAGAGAGAGAGAGAGAGAGAGAGGGAGAGGCAAAGAGAGAGAGAGAGAGAGAGAGAGAGAGAGAAAGAGAAAAAAATAGGCAGATGGGTGAACAAGAGACAAGAGAGGGAGGGAGCGGGATAGAGAGCGAGAGGGTGGGACAATAAGGAGGGAGAGGGAGGGAGAGAGGTAATAAACGCACATAGAGAGAAAGAGAGAGAGAGAGAGAGAGAGAGAGAGAAAGAGAAAAAAATAGGCAGATGGGTGAACAAGAGACAAGAGAGGGAGGGAGCGGGATAGAGAGCGAGAGGGTGGGACAATAAGGAGGGAGAGGGAGGGAGAGAGGTAATAAACGCACATAGAGAGAAAGAGAGAGAGAGAGAGAGAGAGAAAGAGAAAAAAATAGGCAGATGGGTGAACAAGAGACAAGAGAGGGAGGGAGCGGGGATTAGGGAGCGGGATAGAGAGCGGGATAGAGAGCGAGAGGGTGGGACAATAAGGAGGGAGAGGGAGGGAGAGAGGTAATAAACGCACATAGAGAGAAAGAGAGAGAGAGAGAGAGAGAGTAGAGAGAGAGAGGGAGAGAGAAAGAAAGAGATAGAAAAAGGGGAGTAATATTAATCAGACACAAGGTGGCAAAAGGGAAGGAGGAAAAGGCACATAAAACATTGATGATGTTTAGTAACATCCCAAAGTAAGTGAATAAGAACAAAAAGTGACAGCAAATGGTTTAAAATTAAGCTCCCCTTAGACCGATAAAATATAAATACTACTTGACCAATGTTTCCTGTTTGGAATGATGCTTCCTGAACTAATCTCAAATAAACTGACACAAATCATACCATGGATACACAATTTCACAAGGTTATTCAGTTGCTATGGCAACCCTGGACTGTCTACATCACAAGTCACAGGATACAGGTATTTCTTTCTGCCCTCAAGCTCTCGCTGCCTTCAAACTGACCCATCTTTGGAAATGAGGGTAAAGGGAAATGATTTATAATACTCTAGAATGGAAATTGAAGTGCAAATATAATTTGAAAAAGAAAGAACAGTCTTGCTTGAAATCATGCATAAAATTATACTTGTATCATGAAAATGTTCAAAACTGTACTTTAACAGTTGTATTTGTATTAAGTATTTATTGTCCATTTCTTGATATTTAGTTGCTTAAATCTTTTTAAGATTATACAACCTTCCTGAAAAAGAACAAAGCCCCTTCACTTCCATAACATGCAGAGTAGGAACAAGTCACACATGCGCACTACTCACAAAAGATCTGTATGAGCAAATATCAATTTTTTTGTAATGTTTTTTCTTCTTCAGTAGTGTAAATGGCAATCAAAAACAAAAATCAATGATTTTTCAAAAAGGCGTTTTGGCTGTGTAAATGGGCCTAATCTATTGTTCCTCATGTCACGACACCTGTCTTACATTATTGTAACACAATGACATGCAGAGAGAGGGAATCAAGAATTATTTAAAAAAAGTGCTAGCTCATCAAGCATGTTGTCCATTAAGAGCAAGAAGGTGTTTACTCCTATACTTTGACACAGACTCAATGCCCTTCTGGCTCTAAATACTGAACAATGTATTTTAAGAATTTGGGTAATTAAGGGCATAGAGAGAGGGGGGGGGGGGGGAGGGAGAGAGGGGGAGGGAGAGAGAGAGGGAGAGAGAGAGAGAGAGAGAAGGGGAAAGAGAGATGAAGAGGGAGGGAGGGAGGAGAGAGGGGGAAAGAGGAGAGAGAGGGTAGAGAGAGAGGGGAGGAGAGGGGAGGAGAGGGGGAGGAGAGGGGGAGGAGAGGGGGAAGAGAGAGAGAGAGAGAGAGAGAGAGAGAGAGAGAAAGAGAAAGAGAAGAGGGGGGGGGGAGAGAAAGAGAAAGAGAAAGGGGGAGAGAGAGATGGAGAGAGATGAAGAGGGAGTGAGGGAGGAGAGAGAGGGCAAAGAGAGAGAGGGGAGGAGAGGGGGAGGAGAGGGGGAGGAGAGAGGGGGAGGAGAGGGGGAAGAGAGAGAGAGAGAGAGAGAGAGAGAGAGAGAGAGAGAGTAGACTGAGGAGTCTAATTTAAGCAAGAAATAACAGGATACATGGGTCTCTTTGTACTGCGGTTGTCATTTAATATTAGACATCCCATTTCCTGTCCACTTTCAAGCCCACTTTAAGAATGTCACCAAACAATTTGTTGACTTGTTAACACAAAATATGACAAAGTTAATACAAGACATACAGTTAACAACTAATTTATTCATACTCCTTGTAAAATTGATGCTTATGTGTTTTTCATAACGCAGGAATGAAAGGCGGACTGGTTGAATTAGGGCAAATGTTGAAAGCTTTTAAAGATAAACTTTAACACTCGATAGATTTGTGTATTAAACGTGATATGGTAGATTCTGGTTTCAAAAAGTTATATGAACACGCCCCATTCTAATAACATTAGGATGTATACTGGTCACTGGTATTAATCACCTATACAAATCAATAAACATGATCGCAAAGAAAGACGCAAACACCAAAACAAATCAACCATTGAAATGTGTGAATATTACAATGACATGGTGGCTCAGCTATTGGTTAGAGCGTCCACCTGATGAACGGGAGGTCGTGGGTTCCAACCCCGGTCGAGTCATACCAAAGAATTATAACAATGGGACCTTTTGCCTTCTAGCTAGGCGCTCACAATATTAGATTGGAGAAGGGTAGTAATGACATATTATGTTATGCATGGCCTGCTGGAAGAGCAGTTTCATAACTGAAGTGGCTACCCTGGGTAAATAAAACGGGCTATACAACAGCATAATGAAATTGCCCCCAAGATTACTACAACCAATAGCTTGTTTAACAACATCACACAATTTTGATGCATCGAAGGTAAAAATAGACTTGGGAAAGGAAAAGAGGGTGGATTATATTTCTCTTTTTTCTTCTGAGGCACCCCTGTTGAGAGATTCCCAAGAGGTCACTATCCCAAAGTTAAACAGGTGTAGCAGATCTTGGAGTATGACTTAACACCGCGTAAACACTGACTCATCTTATGTTAAAGTATGCGTAAAGGTAAAATTAAATTAGCAGTGAAAAAAATACATGGGAGCTCGGGGTGATTTAGCCCCCCGAAATGCCCCAAAGAGCCCCCCAAAATCAGAAAAGAGCCCCATAAATTTGCATAGAGTTCAATGCAAAACAAATTTTAGAATGTTATTTTCATGCAGGCATGCTTGAAAAGCAGCCCCCGAAAAATAAATATTATTTTCCCCCCTGTAAATTAGACCCTTTTATACAGCCCGACACCATTTTGAAAATTGATGATTTTTAAAATAAAAACTACTGGAAAAACCCATAAAAACATGTCGGTGTTTGCTCATTCCGTCTGTTGTGGGTGAGTGGTGTGAAAGCTCAACTTGTCGCTGGTCTTTAATAATGCGATCGCATGGAAGCGAGGAGAGTCACATGACCAAAAAGCGGAATCATTCACAGATGTTTCGAGAAGGGATATTCACACTGCAAAAATCTGTGAAATTTCTGCCGGCATTAAAAAAAAAAAAACACTCTAGAGAGTCCAGAGGTGGGATATTTCAATTTCGGTTTTAGCGTCGTGTTTGCCTGGTAATTGCTCAGTAACTTCCAACGAACTAATCGGAATGTGAGCAAAATCAATGATTTTTTGCTTGCATTGTAAATGCAGTTTAAGCTTATAATCTTTGAATACTGATTCTAATAGTTAGAACTACATCGTTGCCCGTAAAGTTGGAATAAATCTTGTTTACCTCTTTTTATGACATGATTGTGAGAACATGCTTTTTAAGAGAGATTGTGACTGTCAGGAAGGGGAGACACCATTCAATATCGACCCCATGCCCTTTCCTATATTCAAGATATGTGGAAAGAGGGGGAGGGGGGGGGGGTAGTATATCCCCCTCCCCTGACACTATTATCAATCTATGCCACTTCCATGCTCCCCTTTTTAAAAGTTTACAGAGGGAGGTGGTTATTATGAGGAAAAAGGAGATCTCATTAATATTGACCCCGTAACCTTATACTCAAGATGTGAGGAAAATGGTCTCAGTTGGGATTGAAATAGAGGGGTTCTCCCCCAATCTCCCTCATCAAAATCTATGTCCCTTGTCCACATTTCTAGAGGTTTGCATGAAGGGGAAATGGTTGTTAGGAAGGATAGACCCCATTAATAGCATATATCTCCCTTACCATGGTGGACATGTGAGCTGCTACATAAGAATCCAATATACCCCCAAAGGGCCAAGACTTTCTCACTTTGGAGTCAGTTTGGCAGTGTACCTGATGTATTAACAAAGCATCATGAAACCCCCCCCCCCCCTTTGCAATTCACGCCATAACATATTTTTCCTGGATACATATATAACCCACCTGTATGTTGATATAGCATTACTAATATCCTGATTCCTGACATATGATGCGACACTGATGTCACACCGATATCACACAAGCCCTCACCTTTAAAAAAAAATGCAGATATGTATTTTCCTAAATCAACAATTTTTCATGATAACAAACTTCCTGAAAATAATCTTCTGAAAGCTTTCTGATTCTATACAGCCGTTAAGTCAAACACATTCTCATCATCTATAAATAAACAGCTGAAATGTATTTTCTCATAACCAGTATACTACCTGAAAAAAAACTTGTTGAAAAATAACATTATGAAAATTATAGCCTTGAAGAGATTCTTCACTAAACAGTAATTTATCCCTCAATTAATCTTGTCTTCATACAGTATTCTTTTAAGTACACATATATTAACAGTATTACTAACAATAATGATAATGATGATGAGGATAATAATAATAATAACAACAACCATAATGATAATATACTACTGCTACTCCTACTACTGCTGCTACTTCTACTTCAACTTCTACTACTACTACTACCACTACCACTACTATTAATACTAACGATCATCATCATCATAAGCATCTAAGTTTTCTTACATTGCTCTTGGAGAAGATTTGACTTTTACAAGCAGCTCTTCTCTCTCGTTTGATCGTGAACCACGACTGACGCCTGATTGCTTGACTCTCCATTTTTCCAAATAATCCGTATAATAGCTAGACTCCTCTTCCTAAAACCAGAGACAAGAATGCCACCACTCGGATCTCTGAAAGCATATTGCTCATCCAGTCAAGATTGAATCATCGCTTCATTCGCTTTCCAATTCTTCTAGTTAAAATTGTTTGCCAATCTACTGCTGTTAGCTGGTTTGATACGTGTAACTACTCCAAATGAATGAATATATTCCAAATAATATCACACTACATTCTGTTTCTCCCGGGCTAAGGCAATGTTCTTTTGAACTCACAAACAGGAATGGGACACCACTCAAAACATGCTGCTTATTTTCATTTCCAAACAAAAACACTGGATCAAAATGCACAGCTATACTTCAAATAAATGAATATATTCCAAAACAATTCCAGAATACAAATCACATGATAGGTGACAAACATCATGTCCAAGTTGATGCTGGTTCATACAATATAAGCTACACATACAGGTAGGGTATATGCTTAGGCTTACATGAGGAAGTATTCTGTAAAACAAGTCTTCTTGTTTATAGTCGCGTGGATTTCATACCATTCCAAAGCTGACATTTTGGTGGTTCCACTCGACTCTGTATGCAAAGATTGATTGTTGTGGATTTCACTTCAAGTACATTATGAGAACAACTTCACTTCTCTTGGAAAAGCCATTAATTCAAGATAAAAACAAAGACCTAACAAGTAGTTAGATGGGTTCACACAAGTGTCCATATAAACTCTTTTAAAGTTTACTCTTAGGTTGAACTGTAGTTATGGAATGTATGGACACACTCGCATCATTTTGAAACTTTAGAGTTTCCTCAAAGTTTTAATCCATGACAAGAAAACTGTGAACTGCTGGGGGTCCTCGCTCGTAGTTATATGTCCCAAGTGGACAGTATTATCTTCAAGGTTTCACTAGCTTGTAGTTAGAAGTACAACAATTACATACTCAGTTTGTAGTTTTAAAATCTCTATCGGTTGTTGTTTCAGTGTCATGTGAACCCGTATTGTTGCTAGCAGGTCGTTTTAAAACGTTGTGGTTTCACTAACTTCATTTTTTAGTGTTGTGTTAACCCAGTTTTTGCTAGCAGGTCATTTTAAACCTTTGCGGTTTCACTAACTTTGTTGTTCGGTGTTGTGCAAACCTGTGTCGTCATCTTTAGTAGATCGTTTTAAAATCTTGATCACTAAAAAAACCTTTAAAACTTAGTGCGATGTGAACATAGCTATTATCACCGAATGATAAACGAGGCTAATCTATCCATACAAGATCAAGCAATTAATGGTCCTCATGTATAGATCCTTAATTATTCCAGAAAGTTTGGGCATCCAACAGAAAGAAAATACCACTCGACAAATAACCTTATTCAGCCAACAACTACAAATGAAAAGCAATGCTGAAGCTGAAACAGGGCAATACATGTTTATGTATTAATGTATAGCTTGTATAGCTAGCATTGATTTCAACTGAGCAATAGTTTGCCAAGAATTGATACAGTGGGACCATGCATCCTGAAACGGATACAACTTAAAGCTATAGATTAGACGCTATGATATCGGGTACCATATGGACACAGCTTTTACAATGATATAGACTGGTCATGATCCAAGAAGGAATAGATATAGATATGGGAAATGTCAGAGAGAGAAAGAGAGAGAGAGAAAAAAAAAGAGAGAGAACAAAGAGAGAGAGAGAGAGAGAGAGAAGGGGAAGGGAAAACAAAGAACATTAAAGTAAACAGAGCAGGAGAAAGAGAGAGAGAGAGAGAGAGAGAGAGAGAGAGAGATAGAGAAATAGATATAAAGATTGACCTGAAACACAGAAGGGGGGTCATTAAGTGATACCTGGAGTAAAAGCCAATTAGAAAGAGAGAGAAAGAGAGAGAGGAGAAACATAATATGGAGTGGTTCAAGTGCAGGAAGAATGCTCTTGAAATTGTCAACATCAACAAGAGGAATACATCCCCTTTTCCACTTCCCCTTTTGTAAATGAGCTGAAACCATATGTATTCAGTACTCATTCTAGAAAAAAAATGTTTGGAAAAGTCATTTTGAAAAATTGCATGTTGTTCTCCAAAGACTATGTACGTGTGAACTTGCATGAATGATAACGGGCAACCCAATGTCAACTGTTTAAAGCCAGAAGGGATTAAAATCATATCATTTCACACAGACTTAATGCCCTTCTGGTTCCAAACAGACAATGCACTTTCCAATGAATCGACACTTCACTATTTTAAATATACATACCATTTTCAATGTCCTATCCCTCTCAATGCATTAAAAGAAATAGATCACAGAATTTTGTTCTACTTCTTAGATCTATGAGCTTTTAGAAATGCTTCCTTAAAACGCCTAGAATACAGTAGATCTCCTTCTTTCCTTGAATTTCTCAGGAGATTTTACGTAAAAAAAGAAGAAATGAGGGTAGGATCAAGTTTAGAGACGGGTGTCAGGTTTGGATCTGATTCTTAAAATGAAGAATAAACAACTTTAAAGGTACTATGTCCCATTTGCAGTCCACATCAAATTCTCTAGAACTTTGCAGGAATTATGAACATGTCACGTATGGTGCATTGTGGGATTGAACATATTGATATTTTAAATTTTGAATCTCACTCTTGTTGAAATGCACAGTGCTGAGCCGTGCAGTGAGATTGTATTTTTCCAAAGCATTTGCGATCTTGTTACAGTATCATATTCGAAACTATCAAAATAGTATGAAAACAAAATAATGAAAAAACAGATGTGCAGTACATAGATAAGAAAAATAATAATTAATAACCTGGGTCACAAAACCGCAAAAAACTGATTTCTTCCTCCCTCATTATAATTCAATTAAATTTTTTTGTAGGGCATGTAGATTTTGAAAGTATAAAGGAGAAAAGCATAACAAACATAATTTTCTCACAAGTCAAATCATATTCCCCAAGCAAGAAAGAGATTCATCGTTGACTTGAGAAAGTATATCCTTAAAGCTAGGTATTTCTATGTACAGCTCAACCATGAATGTTAGTTTAGAAGTTATCTTTTATTTCATTTTCAACAGTCAGAATTTCACCACTTTGTTTCAACGATATCACTGAAACTCCTAACCATGTACTTTTGATGTAAGATAATATACTTCCTTTGCCTCATTTTACATCAATTTTTATAGGGCCTTTCCATTTTCAAAAGTATTTGCGATCGTATTTGTTTGACAAAAAGGTATTTCTAGTTTCAGCTGAACCATGTGCACTATTGTACAAGATATCCTTTAAAAATTTGTTTTAAGACTATACCCTTTTTCATATTTTCAAAGGTCAAAATCTCACCACTTTGTTGTATTAATTGATACTAGCAGGACCCGTGGAAAATCCACGGGATTCTAGGGGGAGGGGAAGGGTGAGGGGGCGGTAAATAGAAAGAGGCCTATGTGCTATCGAAAATAAAATTTGATTATATTTCTATAGGGTCTAGACGATTTTTATAATATACGCTGTTTGACCATGAATGGCGCACCATAATACCCGTTTTAATGCATTGATTTGATGAAGGAACTGTATCATAGTAAAAGTATTCTATCCAGCATGGCTATGTTTTTAAACGACCATCTGAATTTTCTTGTGAAAACTTTACTTTGAAAAATGATTATCGAAATTCAGCATAAAACTATACATGGGCAGAATAATCACAATCTAAGCACAGGTTTCATATACCTCTATAGTCACGAAACTATATTGAGATAGGGGCAATGACAGCAATTTCAAAGTGTTGTCGAGTCTCAGCTCACACACTGTCACAGTTCCGACAGTGCTCGGCAGCAGTGGCGCACTGCACTGCCCGTGCCTCACGGCAGCTAGCTTGCAACTGAACTGTCAGTTACGATGAATTTCTTGTGAAAACTTTACTTTGAAGAATGATTTTCAAAATTCAGTAAACATGAACAGGATAATACCAAAGTAACCCTGCTTGCATACCTCTATTCACGTAAACTATATACAAATCACGGCAATCATCATAGAATCAGAGTCGAAGCGACTGAGCTGTGCGTGTGACGGTGAGCGTAGAATCATCGCATACATTATACACGAAGCATATCATATAGAAAGACGCATAACACGGGTAAGCCCAACCCGTGAGAGCGTGCATTTCTTACATCCCCTCACCCGGGTAATTCATCTGTTAATGTGTATTTCTCTTACATGCTACAAAGCATATCCTATAGCAAGATATCTAAACTCGGGGTAAGCCACACCCGTTACTACGTGATGTGCTACATCCATTGACAGAAGTAGATTCTCGTTCGCTGTGTGTCTCTTTGTTGATTGCACAGAGGGCGGGTGCACGCCTTGCCGACTCGCTCTCGCGGGTTCGTCGCCTCCTTGCAATCCACCACGCCCGCCGTGCTCTCGTCCGCCCGTCCTCCTCGGCACCCTGAAAACGCGTTTAACGGCATGGACGTCGATCGCGGGGTCGACGTGGCACGCGGGTTACGGGAGACAGGCCTCGTATAATTGTGCCGCCGTCCCCGCGCCCCGGCGGAGGCGGGCGCGGTCGGGGAAAGACGTTTTTGAGGAACCGTTTTGCCCCGTGTTGGACCCCCCGCGGCGATTAGTGGTATTAATATATAAGATTTTTAGAAAGCGGGTGCTATCGTGTTTTCCTTAAATGGTTTTTCTGTATCCCAATCCATGATGGTTTCGTAAACTGCGGAATTAAAATTGACAGCTGCCCTCTATTCAAATAATGAGGGAAATCACTCAGTATTTCCTTCAATACCAGCGTTTAAGGCCAATGGAACCTCTTGGCTCATCACAACGACAATGCCAATATTTCTAAACCCCCCTTTCAGACTACCAGAATTTATTGTACAGCTACATGAGAATCCTATGGGAATACGATAAGTAATTACCCTTTTCCCCCTCAGTCTGAATGTGCTTTAAAGACACGTTGTATAATGAAGCGTGTGTGTGAGCACTAATTTGAATAAAAAGAAGATAAAGAATCAGGGTGCTGTTCTGGTCTGAAAGTTATGTTTTATGAACATTGTACAACAAGAAGCACACACTGATGATTGGCAAGCTGCCATGTCACTTTAAACTTTTCAAAACTAGACAGTTTCTTTTTACAACATTCCTTTTATACAAGATTGTTATCTAGTCTGTATTACCCTTTTGTTAGCGATGATTTTTTAAATGTTTCATAAAAATTTCCTATAGTCTGAACTAGACTGATTCTTTATACAAGGTTGTGATCTCATTTCTGCGCCCATTTCCTTAGGTGATGGTTCTTTATATTTTTCATGAAAATGTCCTATAGTCTGAACTAGACTGATTCTTTATACATTGTTCCTTTTTATACAAGGTTGTGCATGCGCCCCACTCCTTACGCGATGATTCTTTATACGTTTCATAAAAAGTTCTTAGTCTGAACAGGCCATAAGACAATGAAAACTTGGCTCATCACAGTGATAATGTCAAAGTTTCTCAGATGTTCGGAGATGACAAACTTCCAGCTATTCTCCCGAGTATGTCTTTTTTTAATGACTCACTGTCTTGCTAATCGTGACTTAAATTGGCTACTCCTAAATTCTACCCCAGACATTGTCTAAATTTATCACAGCAGGCAACCACAATATACAAGGAAGAACACTTGGAATTAAAAACAAAAAGAGATACATGTAGCTTGCTATGTTCGCACAGCAGCCTTGTAAGTTTAAAGTTGCTCATGCTTGGGTATATAGAGGGCAGAACACGAACGTACGCACGGTAGCGTAATACCCGTTGGCTCAGTGTTATGTATTGATCGCCAAGTTGCCTATTTCATGAACGACTATATACGCATGCATTAACATCTTTAAACTGTAAGTTTCCAAAACTCACTAAGAGGCAACAACTATGCAAGTTCACATGGGTCAGAAACAATGAGTGTTGTTTTAAAGTTTTAAAAGTTTTAAGTTTAAAACTCTGAGCTGAGCAAGCAATCCTCGTAGCAACTAACTGGAGAAAAATCTCTAAGTTAATTGCATTCATACGGCATATATCTTTAATTGAAGACTCCTAGTTGCTTGTAGTTTTCTATTTAACTATACGATTGCTCACGGTTTAAAACTTTGAGTAAATTAAAAATTTCTGAATGAGTGCGTCTGTCGCATTGTCCTTATAACCTTGAAGATTAAAACCGTAAAATTAAAGTTTGCAGGCTTTCATATAAACATACCTATTGTGAAGAAGCAACTGCACTTAATTTTGCATTCAAGCAGCTCTATAATTAGGTGGAGGACAATCGAGGAAGTATCCGAAGGTAAGGGAACAAAACAATAATTACATGCCGTGATTCAAGTGAAAGTCTGAGCATGTTTACAAATACTGCTACACATGCAGTGTTCCACATGTACATTGGAAGGTTAAGTACTGGTATGATGCTTTATAGATTGTTATTAATATAGCAGGCCAGAAAAAAAGTGAGGGAATTAATAAGTGTAATACAAGTTTAAATAAAGGCAAATAAGCAATATCATTAAGAATTCATAGAAATTGACAACGTCAGATGTTTTTATGATTTAAATAATCTTTTGACTTCATTTGCTTAAATTGTATTGTATTCCCTGCAAACTATTTACTATTTAAATTTCAAATACATTGATGTCTCCTTGCTGTCTAGTGTCTATATATGCAAAAGATTATCAGCATAACATAGCACATTATCAGTATCTTAATTTTACTCTGTGTATCTATAGTCTTCCTGAATGTCTGTGATCATCAGTAAGACTATTTGTACAAGGAAATATTCATAACATGCAACTAAAAATAATCCATATGACCAATTGTGAGGTCAAGAAAAAAACAAAAACTACTTTAAAAATGATTTTTTGTTTTGTTTGTAACTCTTGCCAGTTATTATGTACAAAGATTGTTTAAAAGACGGAAAAAGAGGAGGAAATATCCAAAAGGGGTTGGCCAAGGAAGGGGTGTAACGCCAAATTATTAAATATAGCACATGCGCAGACAAGATGAATGTTCCAAATAAAATGTACTTTCTCTCTTCCCCCTACTCTCTCTCTCTCTGTCTGTGTCTCTCTCTCCCTATTCAGGTATTTGCCTCTCTCTGCCTACCATATACATTAAATTTCACTGTACTCCCAACTCTCTGTATATGCCCCCTTTTATTCATCTAACGTATAAACCTTTTCCCTTTTTTTCTGTCTTATTTCGCCTTTGTCTCTCCATTTTCCTTACCAACTGTCCCTCTCTTTCTCTCTCTTTCTCTCTCTCTCTCTATATATATATATTTAATTATATAAGTGTTCATGTATCTCTTTTATCCTCTCTCTCTCTCTCTCTCTCTCTCTCTCTCCAATATACCCGCAAGGACAGCACATATGTCTGTCATTTTGCTCCAGATATTTTGGGACTATTTCAGGGCTACATACTTCTTGGCTCTAGATCTATTCCTTCACATACAACAGCTGTGAAAAAAGAGAACTTTTGTTTTAACTTTCTTTAGAATTTAGGGGGGACAACTGGCTTATGCCCCCCACCCCCTCCCCTGCTCCCTAAAATGCAAGTGACATACTATAAGATTTTGGGCGCCCATACATGTTACCCTGAGTGTTGAATATAAGTACAAATGTATGGGTGAATTTTTTTTCTTGCCTGCCCAAAAAATCCAAGACTAAAAAGGCACCAAAAAAAATCCTTACAACTGTTTTTGAAGTGCAGCAAATTCTGTAATTTTTGTCCCCCCTCTTTTACAAAATCCTGGATCTACCACTGTATTTATGGTAGTCGTGTATCTCTCTATCTCAGAAAAACAATGCATATTCAAAACAATGGCATTTAACTTTGGATTTTGCTCAAGTCCCTTTACAAAATGAGGCTCACATGAGGAAGAATTACGGTTAAAAAATAAAAAAACATCGTTGACAGAAATCTCAATACTGTATAAAGCACAACACATGTCCTCTGTTGTCATACAATACATGTAGCATAGTTCAGCTGGGGAAAAGAGGGTCAGAAAAAGATATTTCATTTTTTCCTTCGCTAAATAGAGGCTGATGACCTTTAAAGGATTAAAACTCATTGTTGGGAGTCATCTTGTCAATGAAATATACATATACCTTACATGTACATTATATTTGAGATGTGTTTAATAACAAATTAAATTGTGTTCTTTCAACAAATAAAGTTAAGCATTTACAATATTATATATAAAAAAAAATATATATATTGACTCTAAATCTGATTTTGGTTATTCCAAAACATAATGGTATATATTGTTAACCCATTGAAGACTAATTTTTTTAATCCTGATAGGCTTAAAGATGAAGTTGAGTTCTGGTCATGCGATTGCATTGTGAAAGAAACGGTGTGGAATCGACCAGAAAAGGTTGGTCATCTAGCATATAAGAATTTGTGTGTATTGCAAGGTTCTAGAATCATCAAAATGATAAGAAATTTGGCCAAGTCTTGGTAAAGTTAAAAACACTGTACACAAAAAGATGTATATGGGGACTACACGAACACGTGGCGTAAAAATCCTAACCCCCAAGTTTTACGATGTTACTGACATATTTAGAATATAAAGGCATTTGAAGAGCCATGCTTTTCAGGGAACATGTCTTATCTGATGATCTTCCACACTTGCATAATAAGAATTATTACGCTCACAAATTATTTTTCACTTCTTCCCAGAACTCAACCTTCTCTTTAACACAGGAACCACCTGGTTCCAGTAAGCAATGGATTGATGTGTGAAATGTTAAAAACAAGGCCTCTCTTGTTTGGCAAATAAAGTAAAGAAATCTATTTTGCGGTAATTTGTGACAACAAAAAGTGCAGGGGACACGCTTCGTAGATAATTCAATTACCCAAATTAAAAATAGGACTAATTGCTTGTTGTTTATTACACTTGAACCAAGGAACTATTCAATATTTAGTGAAGTATCAGCGCCAATTTTTATGAGGTTCGTTAAAATCCTTTGGAAACGTTCCAGACTTAAAGGAGAAAAGGGGAGTAAAATAAGGGGGGTAAAATAAGTGATTAAAACCTTGTTGTGTAACGCGGAGGCGAGTTAGCTCAGTAGGTAAAGCGTGTGCCTGTCGAACTGAAGATCGTGGGTTCAAATCCCAGGCGGATGACTGAAGCCTGTCTTGGGCGCTAATATGCCCCTCAATAGTTTTGTAGACGCAGGCTATGTTACATTGGAAAATGCTCCGTCCCTCGGATAGGATGGAAAATGGAGGCCCCGTGCAGAATGGAGTTACCACCTTAGCACGTTAAGAACCAACTGCACTATTCGTATAAGAGTAGGGGAAAACCCCGGTGTAGTGGTCCACCTGCACACCAGGCCCCAATCAGTTATACCATGAGGAGGGATCCGAGGGTTTAAGTGATTCAGTTTGCTATACCAATCCTGATTATTATATGTATCATTATTATTATTAATTTAAACATTATTTCTATTGGCAATAAAAAGGGATATTGAGATTGCCCTCAAGTTTAATCTTAAAAGTCTTTACAATTGTGTTATGAAAGTTTTGCAGGGTATCAGTCCAGGGGGGTGTTTCACAAAGATCCCAAGCCAAACTTAACTCTAAGTTGGACTTAAATATTATGGAGAGCCATTTGTAGCCTTAAAATAAAATATATTCAAAAGCGAAAAGTCAAGTATTTTAGACTTTTTATAAATTCCACATCACGAACATGAAATCTCCTTGGTAATAGAAAATATGATTATATTGGGGCCACCGATTTACAAAACAGCTGAAGGGCTTTTAGGACTCCAGCGGGAGCCTGGATTGTCTCGATTCACTACATATGTATGGGGAACTCAGGGGCGAAAAAACAAAAAGCTAAACCAACTATTTTAAATGAGTTTATGGCTAAAAAATCAGATTCATTATTCGTTTAGAGAAAATACAGAAGATATGACATTATACATCGATGTATAATGAGAAGGGAAACAATAACAGTAACAATCACAACAATAATGAAAATAAAATAATAATAATATCCTGGCTTTATACTTGTATATGTCAAAAGCTTTAAAAAGAGCGTATGTGTGAGTGTTTGTGAGAGAGAGAGAGAGAGAAAAAGAGAGAGAGAGAGAGAGAAAAAAAGAGAGAGAGAGAGAGAGAAAAAAAGAGAGAGAGAGAGAAAAGGAGAAAGAGAGAGAGAAAGAGAGAGAGAGAGAGAGAAAAAAAAAAAGAGAGAAAAAAGAGAGAAAAAAAGAGAAAGAGCGAGAGAGAGAGAGAGAGAGAGAGAGACAGATCTGAAAAACTATAAGATGGGTATTCAAGTGACAAGTAAAAAGATGTGAAGCATGAAAATGAGTATTGTCTTCAAATGGAAACCATTCCATGACCTCAAAAGAATTTTGAACCTGAAAGCTTGCTTCATTATGAAACTAATAAGGACAGGAAGAAACACATCTAGCAAACAAGTCCCTTGGGTAATTGAGCTGAACAAGACAAAATGACAGACAAATTAAGAAAACTTTTTTTGAAACAAGGATAACCCTGCGGGGGGGGGGGGGGGGGGGGGGGGGGGGCAAGAACAGAAAGTTTAACGTAGAAGGGGAATAGTATTTGCCTTCGAGTCGATCGGAAGCTTTGTATAAGTCACATCTATCTTCATGGATTATGACGAGTTCATAATGACAGGGTTTATTAGGCATGGGACTGATTCGAAAATCTGATTGCTATCTAGCCTTTTCGAGTGAGCAAACTTGTGTGAACTCATTTTGTAGATCTTGGGCAAGTTATTTTAAAGTGTGGCATTGTGCATGACAGCATATAATGAATTGAAAAATGAGAACAATTAAAAATGTTGTCTGCGTATTAACTGGTGGTTTCGGTAAACGAAGCCTAGGCAAAATCATGAGGGATAGAGGAAGAGAGAAAGAGAGGGAAAGAGAGAAAGAGGAAGAGAGAAAGAGAGGGAAAGAGAGAAAGAGGAAGAGAGAAAGAGAGGGAAAGAAATAGAGAGAGAGGTAGAGAGAGAGGAAGAGAGACAGAGAGAGAGAGATACATATATTGCGAGACAGAGCCAGAGAGAAACAGAAAGACAGAGAGAGATAGAGAGAGAAACAGAAAGACATAGAGAAAGAGAAAGAGAGAGAGACAGAGAGAGAGAGAGAGAGAGAGAGAGAGAGAGAGAGAGAGTGTGTCAGTAAAGAGAGCAAGATGGAAGAATACATAAATTTTGTTGGAACTGTACATGAACTTGGATTTAATGCCATTGTAGCTAGTTCCATTAAATCATAGAGATGATTTGTGGTCAGTCTACATGTAACGTACCCCAGTCATGAATGACCCATCTTGGCAATGAGTTTTAACAAACTGATTCGGTTTAACCCTGTCACCACCGAATTGTCTCCCTCCTCATAGACTTAATGCAGGAACAACTCGTCTCCCACACGCAAGGGGTTAAAGGAATCTTCACCAACATTCAAGTGGACTCAACAGGCTATATACATCTCATGATCTATCTGGGACTGACGATTACATTGCAATGCCAGTGCTGAACTTAAAGCCCTATATGTCCTACTTGTAGCTACTTGCTCCCTCTATATAGAAAACTTCCCAATCGGTGCCTGTTGGTCCCCCATGATCCTCTTTTTCTTATGTTAGTTGAGAGCTGAGTTAATGAGATAGCCACCTGTCAGTGACCTCGCTGTGTGGTCTAATCCCTTCTGGCTCAGTAGTATTGACGGTCTTTAAGGCCAGCCTATATACTGCTGGACTTGAACGGTTCTGGCCATGGACTCTTGGTATGTAGTATAATTAAAACATAGATGGATACTAATTGACCTAATTTTCTGCTAATCCTTGCTATGACACACAGCCCTACGCTATACATTCATGGAAACATGCGGTGCTACTATAGCTTGTACAACACTTGTTCCTGCGACAATTTCTCCGCAACAATTTCCTACACTAACCATATTCTTAAAGGTAATACAAAGTTTTGGGAAATTTAGAAAAATGGGTGAAAAGTGGTTCTTGAGAGGGAGCTATACAACATAAAGAGTTATTATTTACGATAGCATAACTTTAGGCTCGATTTCAACCGCGACAATGATCACTGAATGTTGTAGGATCGCATATGCTTCCAATATGTTCATTTGAACCAAATTCATGACCCCATACCAAAACTTTGTATTACCTTTAACTGCAATTAACATACCTGACATTAACCTGAAGCCCCTAACAGAAAACCCAATTGTAAACCTAACCCTTTATACATGATGAATCGTTGCATATTGGATCGTTCTCTTGACTCTCTCAATCCAAGGGTTGTGGGTGAGAATCCCAGCCAAGCACTAACGCCTTTTGGTGAGATATTGATCAACAATCGCCACTCTCTACCCAAGTGTAAATGGGTACCTGGCATTTGCTGGGGTAATAATTAGTACAGGGCCCTCAGAAAAAAACAGCATTACATTTTCCTTAGCCCCCCTATATTAGCCCCCCCCCCCCCCGATAGTACGGGGCTCAGCTTAGCCCACTTCATTTTCACACTCGGTTTTACGGAAGTGGACTAGCCCCACCGATAGTACAGGATTATTTAGGACTGGAAAAAAGTAGGGTCAGCACCGCAATTGAGGTGCTATCTCTTGAAATGCAGTGCTAAGATCTCAAGTGAGAACAGAAGTAAAAAGAGTCCAGGCTAATGAAAAGTGGAGCTAACCCTTGAAGGCGGAAACGACGTATCCAACAAGAGATAGTCCAAGGATAACAATGTCGAGTGAGAACAGCATGGATTTTAGTACAGGGCTATAAGGAAAGTATGGGGCTAAGAAAACTGAGTGTGAAAACCATATATGAGCATTTAAGAAAGAATTTGCTGTAAGTCCAGCATTTGAGATTGAATGTATGATGGGAAATGCAGCTACAATATAAATGATCTAAATACCAAAGCAAGTCCACCACTCGATAGACTAGATGTACATAGGGGAATTTTTTTTCAGATCAAGGATGTGTATCGCCATCCATTTTGCAAGGAGCTTGAAACATAGGTAGGTAGGCATACACTGCAGGTGTTGTACTTTAGAGGCTTGTCGGAGCATATCCCATAATCCTCGGGACAGGATGTGAGGGTGTGGAACCACGTTACAAATTTAAATTGATCCCTCTGGTCTATTGTCATGCGCCAGCCAGATCAGATGCTAAATAGCAGCTCTCTAATAGGCCCGTCCTCATCAGCTCGAGTTTGCCAAATAACCCTGCTATTTTCAGACTCGGGATATTATCGCGAAGCTCGAAATCGCGTGTTCACCAAACCGATAGGCTCATCACAAACTAGCTCGAAAGGGTGCAGCAAATTAGCCCGCTATTTCCCAAATAGCGGGATCTTTTGGAAACAATACCAAGATTTCTCAGGATATTTTCTTGACCAAATACCCCGCTAATTGCAACTACCAAATCCCGCTATTTTCAGACTCTGGATATCATCCCTAAGCTCGAAATTGCCTCTTCACCAGACCGATACGCTCGCCAAAAACTAGTTTCGGACTGGCGCAAATTAGCCGGTATTTCCCACATAGCGGGATTTTTTGGAAATGAGACCAAGATTTCTCTGGATATTTTCTCGACCAAATATCGCGCTAGTTTCAACTGCGGCTGATGAAGACGCAAATTAACTGGCTAATTTGCAATCGGGATAGTTAAAAGAGCGGGTTATTTGGCAAACACGAGCTGATGAAGACAGGCCTTATAATGATCTAAAAACTATACAGGGATACATTGTAGTAAATGGATGTGCCTTAATGTTGATGGTATACTATTTCGGCACACATCAACAAGTATGACACATCAGTGTAATTGGATATTTAAATCCTGTTCTCCATACACTGGTAATGCGAAAGAAAAAGTTATGTATACTGTAGTTTTATCCAACGCTCTTAAGAGACTAGCCTGATAACCTAAATCGTCATCTCTTTTTGACGATTCAAAGTGGTTTCCAAGCTCAGCACTAATGTCCTTTGGCAAGATATTAATCCAAATTTGCCCATGTAAAAAATATTTTCTGTTTGCAGGAGCTAGCTATTTCAGGATTTGGGTTGTACTATAAGTGTGCTTTTCTCACAGTGATAATAAAGTGTTTTTTAGTTTTTTTTTTAGCTTTCCAGAGCTAAATTGCTCACCGGTCCTGTTTATTTCTTTTGACTGCCCCCTATAGGTCTATGAGCCCTGTGTATAACAGGCTTTAGAATTTAATGGTTGATCTACATCTACCGCTACCGGTACTCAAGCTGAATGCAAACAAAGGTGACCAAATCCCTGTCATATTATAACCTTTATTTCATCAAATAGAAGTCGTAAGAAGATTGCAGTTGAACTAGGGCTTGGCTTATAAATACCTCAGAAAAAATAACCTGTCGCAATTAAACTTCACAAATGACTGTACCCTTTCAGAATACATCCTTTATTTCCACATCCTTATACAGCTATCAATAGAATATAGCACTTGAACTAGAGCATATACCTTAGAAAAATAACCTATCAAAAAGAATTTCTGTTTCGGTTTAATAAAATTTGGAGTGGACTAAAATATTATTATTATTATTATTATTATCACGTTAAACTGCACAGACGACTGTACAAATAATCAAGCTAAATATAAATACAATTTACCGGACCCCTTCACAGTATATCCTTCATCTCTACAAATATATCAACATAAGATAGCAGTTGAAGTAGGGCATAAACATATACCTCAGAAAAGAACTTCCACCCCCTGTAAGCTTTTGTAAGTGATTGTACAACAAATTTTCAAGCTGGAACTAAATACAGTTTAGCGTAAGCCCTTCAAAGAATATCCTTCATTTCCACAAATAGAGATCATAAATATATTAATAGAAGATAGCTGTTGAACAAGGGCATATATGTAAATGCACACTAGAAAAAAAACCTTTCATAATATTATACAGAGGGGCCGGGACTACCAAGGTCAAATTGTGTCAATGCTAGTTTTACTTTAATTTTGATGACATAAAAAATTAGAGGCACCAAAAGTAAGGGGCCTACCAAATTAAAACTCTATACTGTTTTTAACACAGATTTTCCAATTTGATGACATTGCTATTTTCAAAGTTTTTTTTCCAATTGAACACAGAATTAAACTGAGATAAAGAATCTTTAAAATCTTTAACATTCTGCAAATAATATTTCTTTCACCTTGAGGGGCCTCAAATATATTCCACTGTTTCCTGTCTGAAATAAAAAGATAAATTGAAAAAAAAAAAAAATCATCAAAAAAAAATTCATCAACATGTTCTTCATGTACGGTCTTATACCCCAGCCACACCGATGACACCAACATCAGACCTAAATGACAGTTGACCTGACCGCACTGACCCCAATGACCAAATCGTCTGTTAGGAGCAAGAAGGGCATTCAATGCATACCATATTATATGATTAAGCGGTGTGACCAAAGTGTTACAGTAACGTCCCATATTTTGTTTCTTCTTGTGAAAACTGTTTTACTTACCATTCTGTCTTCTATCCACCCTTTGAGGTCAAAGTTCAAAGTACCAGCAAATTCGTTGGTAAGCTGCGTGGGGTCTATCCGAGCATGGAGTTCGGTGGTGCTGTCCACAAGGTCAATCTGAACGAGAAAGAGTTACGAAAACAAAACAAAATGAAGTTCATTGGTGATTTTTAAGATCCCGAGATGAGCGAATACAGCGTTGGCGATAGTTCCTTGAGAATAATCCAAGCGGGACGGAAGACGCGTCGGTATCTGCGCGATCGGTCACTAGTGGGTCATCAAAGGCAACCACATATATTCCAAGAATGTGTCTTGAGGTGGGGGAAGGATTCCCAACTGCCTTGTAAGTTGGCAAAGGACAGTCCCAAAAGTGTTGATAGGTCCAATTGGTACGGTGAAGGGACGTCGAAACTCCTAAGGGGCAGTTACGAACAATAATAGAGATTTCCTGTGGGGAAGCGCCGCAATTCCTTCCTTCCTTTCGTTAACCGTTAACTGCTACCCGTTTTTGTTCTCCAAACCTGGGTTTTGAATACCACAGGTGCGAGCACAAGGGAACAGTCGTAGAACAAGAGGAAGATAGAGAGAGGAGAAGAGAGAGAGAGAGAGGGGGAGGGAGTGGGCGTCCACACTGCGATCTCCAAACAACCTATCTGTCTGTTGCTTTGATCTCTGACTCATGTCCACACAGCACTCTATTAAAACATTGTTCGGTAGACACACTCGCTCGGTAGCGCACACTGCTGAACATGACTACACCTACCTACACGGTAGCGGCAAGCGCAGGCTCAAAGGGGGCATGTGACGTCACCCATGTGCCTCATATCCCTTTTGGGATCAAGGGGGGGGGGGGGGGCAGTATCCACCTCTTGGGTCTGTCGGGACGGGCAAGGGGGAAATCCAGCGCACGGAACGCTGAGCAGGAGTTCCTATCTCCTGCTCTAGGATTACAAACCTTTATTTTGAGCAAAAGTTTAGATTGCTCCAAAACAAAATCATTTTCAAAGAAGATTTTTCCCTCTCTGCAGATTTATCTCCCCAACTATTTGCATTTACATGTATGAATTATGTATGAATACATGTATTTGAAATTCAATTTTATATACATGTATTTGCCAATCTTATTGAATTGATCAAAGGAGCGAAGATGGGAAAGGGCTTGGGTCTTGTGCAATTCTCAAATAGTTCTTTAACTTTTACTTTTTTTTCTTTTTCATAATGGCTCCCAATGGCTGATAAAATCTGCAAGACTCTAAAAAGATAAATAATTGTACTGATATTTTATAGCCCTTTCATAATGTATTCATCAGAAGGTCCCTTGCTTTACAGAACACCACCAACGATAACAAATTGATATTAAATCTTTCCTGTAATCATCAAACAGTTTTGTAATAAGTTGACAAGAAACTTCAAATTTCATTACTTTTTGCATAGATATTCCATGACATATTTCCACCTTATTTGCTACTGTAAACCGGGAAAACTTCGCAAGCATGAGATGTTTAGCAAATTTTGTGAGATGTTCAGATTCGTGAAAGTATCATGCTGCAAAATGATTAAATAACAGGGACATAATCACTGAATGATTTTTGCAATCAGTGAAAGTTTCTTGCTGCAACAATGGCTGTCCTAAACACTTTGCAAAGTTTTGTGTCATATTTGGTTCCAGTTTTACAGTTTGGTGATCATCACATACAGACTCCATGTTCGGGTCTGCGAGCTTGAAGACTAATATGTGGCAGGATACTGGGGGCATTGGAAGGGGGAAATCAATGATTCGTCGGGTCACGTCACTCAGAAAGAAAAAAAACCCTCTCAAAAACTTGCCGGATCTAAGAGCTTCTGGTCCCCCTACACCGCAGTCCCAATAATCCTAGCTGTGCTTTGTAAGATCTAGATGTAGGTTTTTTTTCTTTTTCTTCAAGGAATGAATATTGGCAGATCTTGATAGCCTCTCGAGAATTTGCACTAGATACTTGGAATGATCTGTCCCTTTCCATTTTGACTTGCTCTGAGCTCTCTCATTCTCTCCCTGATTTTAACCCTCTCTCTACCCCCCCCCCCACCCTCTCTGCCTTGACTGTCTCTCTGTTTCTCTTTTTCTCCCTCCCTCTCTCTCTCTCTGGTTCTCCCTATAGCTCACATTCACTATGTCTCTCTCTCTCTCCCCTATATTAAATATCTCCCTGACTTTATACTTCTGTCTGCCCACCCCCTTTCTGTCTCTTCTTCTTTTATCTAGAAGTATGTTTTTTTCTCATGGAACAAATATTGGCAGGTCTTGATAGCCTCTCGAGAATTTACACACAAGATGCTTGGAATGATCTGTCTGTTCCACTTTGCCTTGCTCTCTCTCTTTCTGTCTCTCATATTATGCTTCTCTTTTCTCTCTCTCGGATTCGCCCTATAGCTCACATTCACAATGTCTATATGTGTCTGTGTGTGTGTCTCTCTCTCTCAACCCCTCTCTCTCTCTCTCTCTCTCTCTCTCTCTCTCTCTCTCTCCCTCTCTCTCTGTATTTCCTCATCAAAATTTGTATAGATTTTAGTGATATAATGTGCTTTTTATAATATTGCTTCCAGGTAGTTTCATTCATGATTTACTCAGTTGACCTAAACTGAACTGTATCTTTAACATTAGCAAACCGATTATTTAAGGTTGATAAAATAGAAGGGATTACTAACCTTGAATTTGAATTCATCCTTGAGTCCTTTGAAGCGCATCTCTGAGAAGGTCTTCTGGAGGAAGCCTCTAGGTTTGATGACGTACACACCTTGGATGATACCGGGGAAGTAGCCCTGCTGTAACTAGTACAGACAGGCTTAAGGTTGATAAAGGGAATACTAACCTTGAATTTGAATTCATCCTTGAGTCCTTTGAAGCTCATCTCTGAGATGGTCTTCTGGAGGGAGCCTCTGGGTTTGATGACGTACACACCTTGGATGATACCAGGGAAGTAGCCCTGCTGTAACTAGTACAGACAGGCTTTAAGGTTGATAAAGGAATACTAACCTTGAATTTGAATTCATCCTTGAGTCCTTTGAAGCGCATCTCTGAGAAGGTCTTCTGGAGGAAGCCTCTTGGTTTGATGACGTACACACCTTGGATGATACCGGGGAAGTAGCCCTGCTGTAACTAGTACAGACAGGCTTTAAGGTTGATAAAGGGAATACTAACCTTGAATTTGAATTCATCCTTGAGTCCTTTGAAGCGCATCTCTGAGAAGGTCTTCTGGAGGAAGCCTCTAGGTTTGATGACGTACACACCTTGGATGATACCGGGGAAGTAGCCCTGCTGTAACTAGTACAGACAGGCTTAAGGTTGATAAAGGGAATACTAACCTTGAATTTGAATTCATCCTTGAGTCCTTTGAAGCTCATCTCTGAGATGGTCTTCTGGAGGGAGCCTCTGGGTTTGATGACGTACACACCTTGGATGATACCAGGGAAGTAGCCCTGCTGTAACTAGTACAGACAGGCTTTAAGGTTGATAAAGGAATACTAACCTTGAATTTGAATTCATCCTTGAGTCCTTTGAAGCGCATCTCTGAGAAGGTCTTCTGGAGGAAGCCTCTTGGTTTGATGACGTACACACCTTGGATGATACCGGGGAAGTAGCCCTGCTGTAACTAGTACAGACAGGCTTTAAGGTTGATAAAGGGAATACTAACCTTGAATTTGAATTCATCCTTGAGTCCTTTGAAGCGCATCTCTGAGAAGGTCTTCTGGAGGGAGCCTCTGGGTTTGATGACGTACACACCTTGGATGATACCGGGGAAGTAGCCCTGCTGTAACTAGTACAGACGGGCTTTAAGGTTGATAAAGGGATTACTAACCTTGAATTTGAATTCATCCTTGAGTCCTTTGAAGCGCATCTCTGAGAAGGTCTTCTGGAGGAAGCCTCTGGGTTTGATGACGTACACGCCTTGGATGATACCGGGGAAGTAGCCCTGCTGTAAGAAGCATAAGGAAATGGGTGGTCCAAGCTCATCAGAGAGTGTTTAGTGGTTAGTATGGCACTGCAGACAACATGAATTAGGCAGTTAGTAATTTATCTAATGATACTATTTAATTGATGCTGACCATTATCAATGTGGCGGTTAGTAGTTTCTATACCACAGTTAAAAATGTACATAAAGAATGCTCAAGGTGGTCCAAGCTCATCAGAGAGTGTTCAGTGGTTAGTATGGCCGGCACTGCAGGTAGCATGAATGAGGCAGTTAGTAGTTAGTAATTTCTAGTCATTGATACTACTAATTACAGTAAATCATGATTGATGAGGCATTTGGTAACTACTACGATGCATACTACTTCATTGGTTCTAACCATTAATTAATTTCTATACCACAGTTCAAAATATTCATAAAGAAAGATCAAGGCGTTTCAAGCTCATTAGAAAGGGTTTAGTGGTTAGTATGACACATACTGCAGACAGCGTTGATGAGGCATTTGATTGATTCATTGATTCATTCATTTTTAAAATTTATTCACCAACAATAATACATTTCATACAATGATATTTACATATACAAGAAGAGAAACTATTGGTTGGTAAAAAGGGATAGATAATAGCACATGTGCTAGTTGAGCCTAACCCTGTACAAGTTTTATTTCTACACTCTATACGCTCTTACCACTAAAGAACATTGGAAGTACATCTCCAGAGATACCAGTACTATACTAAAATGCTATATTAATCTACATTCACAATTCAATTTCACAATACTCTATCAGTCATATGACATCAAAAAGAATTTTTAAAAAAAAGTGTGATTATTTTCTCTAAATTACAATAGTATGTTAATATCTTTGAAAGAAAGAACTGCCAATGTTTATCGCATCACAAATAGCTTTAAGAGGGGTTGAAAAGATGAAATTTGACATTCACCACAGAGGTGTCTTGGTATTGTGGTTCATTCGCTTGACTATCAATCCAAGGGGTGAGGGTTCAAATGCCAGCCTAGCACTAACATCCTTTGGCAATATATTATTCCATATTTTCTACTCTCCACCAAAGTGTAAATGGGTAAATAAAAGTTGCTGAGGGTAATTATAATTGTGGGGCCCAAAAGAAGAGCAATATTAATCCTGATGTGGTGTTTGTAAATAAGTCCCAATAGTTATTATCATTTTTTGATAATAATAATATTCTGCATTTACAAAGCGCTTAGTACATCAACAATGTCTTTAAGTGCTTTACAGTATGTATTATAAACTTTTACCAGTAGCAGAGGACAAATAAACACAGTCATTATGTGCAGTAACAATAGGACAGAGATTTATTTTAAGGTTATGGACAAAAGCCAAACATTTAAAGCAATCCCCTAAAGCAGGCCCTTCGCATTCTGTAATTTGACCTTTACATACAATGGGAACAACATAAACGTATAACGTCATAGATATCACCTTCAATTAATCACAGAGAGAAAAATCATTGCCAATGGGAGGTATTATACAACCGCAAATTTTAAAGACGCATGAAAATTCACGAACTTTGTGTGTGGTGCAGGTTGGTGAAAGCTTCATGCCGCAAAACAATTGAATTACCAATATGACGCTGAAAGTTTAGCATATGAATTGTGAAAGTTGCTAGCCATAAAAATGGCCATTGTTATCAAGTTCTCTGGTTATACAGTTTTGAGTTGGCTTTGCAGTGCTTTCTGTAATATGAAGACAGTGAAGCAGAATATCTTGTCATCATATCAGGACTACCAAGGTTTATTCTTGTGGTGATTTTTGGTCAAGTGTGACTTTTATTTCAAGGGCTCTTTGACAGAAGAATGTTCTCCCTTGAATCAATATTTCCATACCATAGAAAGGTGGTTAAAGTTTTAAAATTCTTTTTTTCTGTTTGACATCAAATTCATGAGGGTGGGGGGGGGGGGGGGATTCTGGCCCATGCCCCCTATTTAAACCATATATCAAGTATAGCAGAGACATCATCCCTGAGAACACATATTCAAGATGTGCCCCCCCCCCCCCTGTTTAAATGATACTATTTTTGTCCCTTCATGTTTTGCTTGTCAGAGAATTTTCAAATACAGAGGCATCCCAGAATCATGATTTGGTTCTTCCTTTTGGGTTTTCGCATGCCATCAAATTTTCATGAATATTGAACCCCCTCTTTTACAAGCCCTTCATTCACCCCAATTAAACTGTTAATAAGGTTTTATAATATTACATGTATTTGCAGTTCATTTATTTATTGTAATTTGCTGATTGATTTTCCTATGATCCCCCTCCATCGGGCATAAATTGCCGCACACAGGCAATTAACACTGATCCAACAATGACCAATTTTATGTGCTAAGTATTATTTTCATCACAGAGTTAATCCACACACCTGTTTTTATGTATGTTGTATATTTGTCTGTATGTTTCTCTGTTGGTTTGTGCGTTTTGCTTTGTTTTATATGACATTCTTTTGCTTTTCAAAGGTATGTCTGAATTGTGCCCCTTTGAAATGTGGTAACTTTTGGGTGTGTGCTTGGCGGCACTTTTTGAAACACGTGCCCTCTCCCTTTCTGTAAAATTGAGTCACATAATTCTGGATCCGTCACTGACTGTGACTAGAGAGTTACAAATGATGTGGATAAAAGTTAGGTTCACATGACACTCTACCAACTAAGTTTAAATCGTGGTGTTAAACTTTTTTTATTAAAGTTATTTTGCAGTTAGGGTACGTGCGAACACACTCAGGGTACGAAACTTTACTCAAAGTTACAAATCACAAGCAATGTAAAGGCGAGCTGTTGATTACTACAAGCGGCTGGAAGGAAGGGGAGGGCTGGGGGAGGGCTGTTCCCCACACAAAGTTATACACCATGCTGGTGCATTTAACGTAAATATGCCAGCTTGTAGTTCAAATGAAAGCTGTCCCAGCTTGTAGTTCTAAAATTTGAATACTCATTGTTTTGGCCTTGTGTGAACAACCATCATTATATGTGTGGACTGTTGTTGTTAATAACTTTGAGGGTTTGCAAACTTGAAGTTTGCAACTACGACGGTACCATGTGAATATATTTATTATGATGCGGTCAATCCATACACCTGTTTGGTCAGACTTTGGCCTGGCTTGTCATGATGTGGTCACTATTTCAGAAGCTTTTGTCAGGGGCAGCACCAGGATTTGTAAAAGAGGGGTCGCAAAAGAATTTGCTGATAAGGAAAATAAAAACGAGACAGAACTTAGAGAAGTTTCAAGAAACAAAAAAATAATTCTAAACATGGTTTTTAGGATTTTTCAGGTCCTTTTAATAGAAAAATTTAAGACACACAAAAAAAAGGGTGATATAGTCTCAAATATAGAGAGGCCACAATTTTGGATTAATATACTAACAGTTTATCCCTTTATAGATTTCAAAGGGGGAGGGGGCATCGCCAGTTGTCCCTCCCTAAATTCACCACTGCTTTAATACATGAACCAGTAAAAGAGCACTATTTATTTTTATAAACATCACAAGGCCCTCCTGTGGTAGTGTTCATGTAGCTGCACATCAAGTTTTTAAATCTTTTTCATCCACACTACATAATGAAGTATTAAATAGTGGAAAGCATATTTCAGCATTGTTTCAAATGAAAACTTTACAATAATTGAGGTCATCGTCCTTGAGAATATTGACTTGGCAATTTTGGCTAAATAATTTTTTGGCGAAGAAGGGGGGGGGGGGGGGAGGGGGGAGATGGGTTGAATTACATAAACTATACTTTGGCTTTCAACAATTCAAGAGAAATATAGGACTCGACATATTGCCTTGTTTGCCTTGCTAACTCTCAGTATCCGCTCCTTAACTGTGATCTGATGGGGACCCGCTTGCACCCCTCCAAGAGCTAGTAGAGGCAGAGGATGTGTCCCTATGTCCTCATGAGACCTGGTGAGTCAGCGAGGCAGACGGTTTATTATTAGTTACACTTGTGGTTTTACTTAGGAAGAAGACGACTCATACCAGAGAGGGCACCAAACAATTCACATCACAGCATATCGAGAGTTGGCTGTGGCACACATATTAAACCATCAACATATGGAGCTACGACTCATTCCCTTCCATATACAATTTCAAACGGAGGAACTATTTGGAGCTTCATGAGAGAACTGGCCAATTGGGAATAACTTTCACATTACAGCATATCGAGAGAGATGGCTGTGGCACACATATTATGCGAGTGTGGTCATATGTTTAAATCATGAATCGTTTCCTTCCACATGTAATTTCCTAAGGAGGAACTATTTGGAGCTGCATGAAATAACTGACCAATCAAGAATAACCTCCAGTGTTATAACTATCTCTCTTAGCTAGCTATGATGCACCTTACGCTCTGATGATGTCTCTATTCTTTTGTGATTTCTATTAAACAAAACAAGTACCGTGTACAATTCTGGATAACCAATGAGAGGAAACTTCAGAGCTACATGTATCTGATGGAGTTGGCTATCAAAAGAAAAAGTTGGGTTTGTTGATGCCATGTTTTTTTTTAGGGAGGGGAGGGGAGGGGGGGGGGGGGGGGGCGTATCGCATAAATAAATTTGAATAAATTTGGTGAGTGAGAAGGGGGTTTGACCCAAGACTCTCTCTAGATCCACTACTGGGTATGTGCATTATGTACATGTATGTAAAACCTGTCGTTATTAAAAATGAAGTCCACTCTCCCAATATGAAGTACATATATGGCTGAATGGTGTCAAAATCCCCATGAAAACCCATCATTACCCATGATTATCTGTCTTTAATGCAATAGAAACGGGCACCAGAACATCACCTTGCATTTGAACCCACAACCTCCCACTTACAGGACCACTGCTCTTTTACCACTGAGCCATTGTACTTCTAAGGGTAATGCCTAATCCTGTCAGTGCATACAGATCTTGCATGCAATGTAAGTAAAATATTAAGAACCCTTCCTGATAATGTGTGAAACATTGTATACAGCTTCTATGTTGTTCTGCCAATAGAGGGCAGTATATTAGACTGAAGCAAAGCGAATATTGATGCAAACAGGCTAACATCCAAAAAATCACTAGGATCAAAATGTACATAGACACTTTTTTTGACAGACAGACCAAAGATACATGTGTTGTTGCTATTCTAATCATGATTATTATGATCAAGTAGAATATAGGAATTACTTTGTATCTTTTTTTATAACAAATTTGAATTGATATACATGGCTTCTAAATTTAAGAGACTAGAATTCTAACTAATTATTTAATAATTCAGTCTAGGAAAAAATTGAGCTTACATAAAAATTTGAAATGAAATCTAAACAGAATATTTTAAATAGAAAACAGAGAAAACAAATTTAATTCAGAAAAAGTGATAAGTATAAGTGGAATGTTAATGAGGAATTGCATTGAAGAGGACTAATACATAATTAAAAATGAGCAACAAACACAAAATACCATGCGACTCCGTATCACAAAGGACATATTGGGAAGAACTCTCAATTGTTCATGTTAATATATTGCACTGTTTGTGTTCATGTGTGTTGAAGTTTATGAGTCAATACCATTCTGGATCTAACCAGACTACATGTAGACTGAAAGCTACTAGACAATATATTACATCGTCTGTTCAGATCTAGAAATGACAACTCCTTGGTATGCGTTACTGCCTTTCTTGCTCCCAACAGACGATATACTAGTTCTAATACACCAACTGATCTAGAATTACAGGTACATAAACAGCTTGCTATGATTTGGAGTTATTATGGTAATACCAAATGGTGCACTAAAACACAAGTTTGCTAATGACATGATGAAGCCTATCCTAAGTGCATGCAAAAATAAAAGGCAAAATTAGATTCTTACATAATAATCCTTCATGAAATATTAAAAATCAAAACAAAACAATGAAAATAGTGATTTTACAGATGTATTATAGGTGATGCATGCAGGTGGGATACATAGCATAATACATACAATCACATATTTAAAAAAAAGAATATTCAGGAAAAACATACTTAAAGAGATAATAAACATATTGCGTTCATGCTAAACATGGAGAAGATTTTAAATGATGTACACTGTTTGTTGCCTCAATAAATTATTGTTCAACTGATATTCCTGAGGCTTCAAAGTGCTTCATAAATCAATCTAATTATTTATTCATTTATTTATCTATTTTTAAAATATTTATTTATCAATTTATTTAATTATTTGGTTGTTTGTTTGTTTGTTTATACATTCATTTAATTAATCAATTTATTTATTTACATATTTACAATGAACTTCATTATTTGTTATTTATGTAATTAATTAATAATTCATTTATTCACTTAGTCTATTAATTTATGATTTATTAATAGTTATTCATTATTAGTAGTAGTGTTATTATAAACATCATTATCATTATCATAAATATTGTTAACATTAATATTATTATTATTGTTAACATCAATATTATTATTGTTAACATTAATATTATTATTATTATCATTAACATCACTTATATTTGTTGTAATATACAATATTATCATTATTATCAACATCACCATACTGGTACAGATTATACACAAAACCAATTCTGACAAGATTAGATTGGGTGGAGAAAAAACAATTGTTTCATACATACCGCTATTCTAATTAAGGTCGTTTTGACGTCTCCCCAAGAGTTTGTGGATCGATCGATGATTATGACAAACCCCCTGTCAAATTCTAGACGACTAGGGGAGAGAAGATACAAGAGAATATAGTGTAATGATTAATTATTTATAAGCTGAAGAAGAATGAGTCAGAAGGATGTTTTTTAAAGAGAAAGTATTGTCACCAAAATCCACATGCAAGTACATATATGGCAAATAATTTCAAGAATCCACATAAAAGATAAAACAAATGTGATTAAAAAACGTACAAAAATGATAAAAAATGTCAATATACACTCTTAAGCTTTGGTCACAAATCAGAGCAGCGACCGACCGATCAGTAGCCTGTTCGGTCGCTGCTGGAATTAGGCATCGTACAGCGATTAGGTCGGTGACCGGGCGGCGACCGCCCAGGCACCAAGCGTATTTTGGGCGGCAAGTGAAAAGTGAGCAGGCGCCGCCCAAATTTTAACTCTGCGCTAAAACTTCAGCGGCGACCGAGCGATGACCTAAAAACGAGCGGTGCCTGGGCGTCCGCCGCTCGGTGGCCGGCCAGCCGTCGGGCAGAATTGGTTAAAAACTCGCCGCTCGGCCGCCGAGCAGGCTACTTTTGGGTAATGTGACCATAGCATAAGGCACATCATATTACAACATATTATACATCAGACATGTCATAGATGTCAATAACAAAGATGTAAATAGATAACATACAATGTAAATTACATACATGTAACTAAGACATAAAGCAATAAATTGGCCAATCAATACTGAATAGAAAATAAACAAAAGTCTGTAAAAAAAAAAAAAAACAGTACACTGCAAACGAATCTATCACTAAAGACACCATAACAAAACCAAGAAATACTCAATAATAATATTCATGAACCCATTTTACAACAAAAGCATTCAACACTTTGATTATACATTTGTGTGTCTATTCATAATCCAACATACTCCTGTACTGTTCATATGCTCTATGACATTATCTGTAACTTTTGCAGCAAGAGAATTGTTGGAGGTATCCAGTGAAATAGCTCCCTCTAGGGCAGCACTTATAAAGGTTTTAAATATGAGGATCTGTCCCTTGTGAGGCAAATGTAAATACAAATGAATGGCATATAATCCACGCTAGAACAATCTTCACGCATATTTGAGTTTGTATAATTGCCTCTGGTGTTATCATACTCCAGTGTAGTGCGAAATGACAAAGTAATTACTATTTATATGTTTCTTATTGATTGGGATATTAATAGGGCTATTCACATGTTATATTGCTACCATGAGATAATACCAAACAGCAAGATGCTGGATAGTAGACAAATATTGCATTCTCTTGAGTTCAATATGACAAAATATATGAACCAACAAACAAAGAATTTCATAAGTGATGGTATATTTCACAAAACTAAGATTGTAATAAAATGGCAAGATGGCACAAGGGGGATTCTGAGTTTGGAGGTGAATACAAAAGCTATATTGAACAACAAAATGCATGCAATATTTGTTATAAAGCTAAGTGTATTTGCGATCCTATGGAGCCAGGTCCTCTGGAAAACATTCAGGTTTCCTTCGCATCAGATGTGCACAGCTAAGACAATACAAATGTTGGGTTGTCATATTGTATGTCACATGAGACCTTTTCAGCCAATAAGAGATACTTACGAGATAAGTACAAACACTTCTTCCTTCAATACCACTTTAACTACCCCCCCCCCACCCCCTCGCTTTCAGCTAGTCGGGCAATGGAGGGGGGAGGGGAGGGGGGGGGGGGGGGTTGAGGCGGGATGGTGAGTGCAAACATTGGTACATTGTACTATATAATCCTGATTTTACAAACACAGATGAATCCTAAATGAGACAGCATCACTGATCTCTAAATAGGAAAGCAATACCTTGCAATTTGTTTTACTCATCTATTCAAAGACAAACTGGACCCCCCCCCCAAACAGGAAGACATTTAGATTTTCATATCCAAGGATATTTCAATATCTGCCAATTTAGATCCCAGTCAGATTATATAATTTTGGATGGGCTTTAATTTAGCTGCTATCTGAAGTAGATATGAAAGTGTAAATAATGTGTCATGTACAATAATTACCCAATAAAAATTATCACTATCATAAATCATAGTAGTAGACAAGTAGTGGTAGTGGTAGTGGAAGTGGTAGTGGAAGTGGTAGTGGAAGTGGTAGTGGAAGTGGTAGTGGAAGTGGTAGTGGAAGTGGTGATGGTAGCTGCAGTGGTAGTGGTAGTGGTAGTAGTGTGGGTTATAAATGACGAGTAAGAGAAGGGTTGGAGGATAGGAGGAAGAGCAAAAGGGAGGGAGAAAAGGATGGGAATAAAGAGAGGGAGAAAGATGGGGGAAAGAGTATTAAGACAGAGAGAGACAGAGAGAGGTGAGGGGCCCTTGATCATTGGATTAATACATCATTACCACGACCCTTTGGGATCAGAAGACTTCCACTCCATTACACCCTGGTTATTGCCTCAAGCAATGTATTCCATGAATAATGATACACACATTAATATCACAAAACATCCCACAGCACCACTACCATGAAAAATGCAACGAATTCCCACCAACCATACATTCATCATTGCAGTACCCCAAAATACAAATAATTCGCTGCAGTCATAAGGGCAATGTATTATCAATGGCACCAACCACCCTCTTGCAGGGAGCTTCCAAAATACATAATGCCCTGGATTTAATATCCCAGGTGGATGTTTTACAAATATCACAAAAGTTGAACTTATCTTTAAGTTAGACTTAACAATTATGGAAAGCCGTTAGCATCTTTGAAAACATTTTGTAACTGTTATTTCAAAAGGCATAAAATGTTGATTCAATTCATTCATATTTTCTATTATCAAGGAGATTTCATGTTCTTGATGTGGAATGTATGACAAGTCTTAAAAACTTGAATTTTTGCTTTTGAATATATTTTATCTTAAAGCTGCAAATGGGTATTCATAATTTTTAAGTCCAGCTTAGAGTTAATTTCTTAGGATGTTTGTGAAACACCCCCCAGGTATACGCATGGCTGTCCAGGGTTCTTCATGAAAGGAGAAGGGTTAACAAAAAAACCCACATAGTTGGATTTATTGAAGGAAAAGTGAGATTTAAGCACAACAATTTATTTTTTCCAACCACAGCTCTCATGGTTGGTCATTGGAAGGTCTTTGGGGATTCATGGAAGGAAAAGTAAAATTATAGCACAACAATTTTAGATTTCATTTTCTCCCAAGTCCCAACCAGAGCTCTTAAAGATAATTTTGAGATCTTTAATTGCTTTCCAGAGCTATTTCATTCACCACTACCATGTTTTCTTTTTCACATCCAAGCTTAAAATATTACCCCAAAAAAATTGCCAAAAGAAAAGTCTTGCATTCCCCACAGAAAATTTTAAAGGTCCCCTACTCAACGAAAAACAGTGATTTCACTAGATGTCTGGACTTTATATTGCCATCCAAGTACAACAGCACAATATGATACAAATAAAAACAGTTTCATATGCAATAAACTCTTACATGTACAGTGAAACCAAACATTATTTGGACACCATGGAAAAAGTCAATCAAACTCAAATACAAAAATATTAAAGTGACTTTCAGCTAGATTGTGTCTATTTCTTTATACATTTTGATGCATCTAAAACCTCAACTTATACACCAATTCTTATGTGATCCATTTATATTCAATCCCTTTCAAGTTACTTTAAAACAGAAACTTTTACGAATACAATGCAATCTCATGAACAGAACCCAATTCTATCTTTAAGAAAACCCATTTCCTGTCATCGCACTTATACACGCTTCCTGAAGTGGTACTCAAGTACATTACAAAATAATTTCACAAATACTTCTTGCCAAGACTGAAGGGTGAATAAACAGGAGAGAGAGACACACAGACAGACAGACAAAGAGGGAGAGACAGAGAGGAGAGAAGGAAAGAGAGAGAGAGAGAGAGAGAGAGAGAGAAAATAAAAAAGAAGAGAGAGAGAAAAGAAGAAAGAAAGAGAGAGAAAGAGAGAGAGAGAGAAAAGAAAAGAGAGAGAGAGAAAAGAAAAAAGAAAGAGAGAGAGAGAGAGAGAGACAGATACACAGACAGAGAGAGGAGTGAGAGTGGGGGAGGGAGAGAAAAAGAGAGACAGAGAGACGGAGAGAAAAAAGAGAGACAGGGAGAGAAAAAGAGAGACAGAGACCCAGACAGAGAGAGAGAGAGAGAGAGAAAGAGATAAAGAGGAAGACAGACAGACAGGGGGACTTACATGTAGGGAGAAAGAGAGAGACAGATAGATAGCCAGATAGACAGGCAGAGAGATGAGGAGAAAGAAAGAGAAACAAAGGGAGAGAGAGAAAGAGAGAGAGAGAGATAGAGGGGGGGGGGGAGGGTCAAGCTCGAGTGCACTAAACGTCACTGTCTGCTGACGAGAAAACATCTCCTTGCATGAGATCGAATGAAAAATAACAAGTGTCAGAGACTTGATGGATTATCATTAAACAAATGCACACCACTACAAACAAACAGGGTGAAAAAAGGAGATGTAAGGGGAAAGTTCAAATGAAAAAGACGTGCAGCACTATTTGCATTAATCTGTATTGAGAATATAGAAAATAGCATCAGCATACTAAATTTAAAAAAGGCAAACTCTAGTTATCTTTAAAAAAACACTGCATACCACAAGAACATGCTGTACAACAAGGCTTTACGAAAATTAATAATAAAACTTGCATAAAATTATTGCTTTATTTAAAGGGCATCAAAATTGAGGAGTTTGATTTAGCATAGGCCTACTGTATCTTTCCAAAAAAAAAATTCTTTATAACAAACAAAAATGTCCACATATACATTGATATTATTTAGTAAAATTGTTAAAGTTGATCGATACTCTAAGCAAATAAATGTCGCTTAATTTGTTACCTACGGCAAGTATATGTTATTTTTAAGTTTTTCAATTACTTATTATATTACAAACAAATTCTGTCTACTCGAAATCCTCAATTGAAATGTCGAAAATATCCGCCTCTCTTTGCATAGAAAATCAGTCACGGCGCTGGTCTACTATTTATGACCTCACGTCCGGGAAAGAGTATATTCACGTACCCGGATGTTCCATAGCAAACGTGTGCAGAGTGATACGATTTTCTGCATATTTTTGTTTCAAAGGCTGAAAAGTCTAATAAATCATAATTCTATGTACAATTCTTTACCTTCCCCTAGTACTTCATAGTATTAATATCAATTCCCCTCTTAAAAATTAGACATATACATGCCAACGATGTGCTATTAGTCGATATTTTCACCATGTAATTTTTGTTTTGGTGTTGAAATCGGCCCAGGCACGGAGTGAACAGTAGCTGTCTACCCATGCACAGTTCATTACCATACACTACAGCGATCTCCCGATGGTTTCTTCTTCCTTTTCCCCATGTCTTTCGCCTTCCTTGGCCCTGATCGAAGATCCTTCATCTACCAATTTTGACACCGGTAGTCAGGAGCAAGTCTTTGTTAGTTGTTTTTCTTAGCTGGCAACGTCGCTTTCATTCTCTTGCAATTGCCGATAAACATATAACTAGCGCATGTACGTTCCATCACAAGCAAGCAGCGCCTAGAGCGCGGCTTGGTCTTACCTCCCGATTCTGCTCGCTTCACGAACGTTCATGCAAGAGCCGCATCACTCGCCAAAATATTATAGAGGAAGTGCGCTTGCATGATCTCGTTCAAGTTTGATATTTTACAACATAAAATGTTTAACGGGTACTGTATCCTTTTTTGAGGCAGTCACACACATCTATGATAAGTACTATCATAGTTCTAGACCTATTCGTTTTACAAAACTGCTCCTGTACCTTATCTGATGACAATATAATGCATCCGCCTATTCATACGTGCACGATTTAGCTTTAATTCCTAAGCAGTAAACTCTTCTTAAATCTCTACCAAATAGGTGAATATGAGGATATAAAAAGAAATCAGCGACTGGAAAATGTTGCTTCGTTATTCGTTATTCTTCATTCAAATGAAAACAGAAAATCCATCAAATATACTCCTTAACAACAACAAATCTAAGCTCTGACAGGATAGCATTTACGTAGGGATATCACTGCCATTCACTCTCACTGAGCCCACGAGTCCCGTTCGTGACGTCACGGATAGAGGCCCGACTCTACGTGCACTTCCGGGTTTCAGACTTAGATATTTTGGTAGAGTTTACTCGAACAAATTCATTATTCTAAACTTCTTTTGTCGGGTGGACACCATTTGGTGTTATTATGGGGGTTAAAAGCTTTCTATTTATGTAATTATCTCAGTATTTGGGATTGTCTTAGAGTATCAACTTTAAGTTTGGGAGTATTGTGCAAATAGTTGTACGATAAAGACATCTTATTCTAATACACATAAGAGCCGGAAAGCATTAACTCAATATTAAGAGATTATTGACTCTCATCAGAAAAAAGTACAATACATCTAGCTGAGGCAGTCACTACAATAATATAAAACCTTGTTCAGATATGAGGCAATAAACCGACACAAAAAGAGCTGCAACGTTTTGTTATTGTGTGAATGAGCTCTGTATTATAAATAAGATATAGAAATGTGATGCGGATTACAATCCAAAGCCTTTATACAGTGCGTCCCAGAAAAAACGAAACCGAGAAGTATCGATGTTCTATCATAACTTAGGCCGCGTTCATGCTTGATTTTGACGGCCAGAATCAGGCATCTGTTACGTGTTTAGTTTAAAACACGCTTGCGTTCATGCTCACTTTTGTAGAATCACCGAAAAACGGCGATCACGAACGCCGATCGTAAACTCACAAAAAGATGCGTTTACAATTGTAAACGCGTTTAAATGGGTTCAACGCACTGACCTCTAGTGGGTCTACGTAGCATGCACAGTGAAGGTCACACAATGCCACACAAGGAGAATTGCCTGGATGAGCCAGAGAAGTAAGCATGAACAGCTACACCGTGGAACTGCGATCACGATGAGCGTTTATGATGAGCGTTTCAGATCGCTCATTCTACCTTCAAAATCAAGCATGAACGCGCCCTTAATCACAACTATAATGAATGAATGATACATATTTGGAAAGCTTAGAGTCTCCTCTTTCATGTGATGCTACTCAGATGATGCATTTTTCACGCATGAGTGATTAAAAGCAATTTGAAGGAAAGAAACCAAAAAGACATTTGGCGGGCGGTATCTGAATTTCGAAGAAAAATTCACATTTCTAGAAAGTTGAGTTTCTGCCCTTTCATATGACACCTCAATCAGGAAAAATGAGCGAGGAATGACAAAGTTCGGTTTGTTTAAAGTAGTGCTTATGATAAAACATCGATACTTCTCGGTTTCGTTTTTTCTGGGACGCACTGTATAGGGACTAGAAGAGTGTTAATTCATACCATTTAACACCTAACAACCTTCTGGCTCCTAACAGAAGATATGTATCTGCTAGGCCCTCACCAAGAATCTCTTTAACCCATTTAAAGATGGTCATGCTATTACATATGTCCTTGAGATTAAAGCAAATTCATTGAGGGTATGAGATACACAGTGCTCCTCGCTGTGGGCATTCCAATGCGCATCTCTTGCACTTTAGGTTTTATTAGCACGGATCACTTTTGGGAGGTGTATATACCCACACAACTACATGTACATGTACTATGATGCAGCATTCTGCATCGATAGATATCACTGCATTGCTCTCTACCACAACCAACTACCGGTATAGTGGGTTTTTTTTCTCAATACTTAGACCTATTGGCTGGTTGTGAAAAAACATGCAATAAACATGCTATTGTAAGCTTAACAACAAAGACTACATGTGTGAATCCTACAAATAAACAGACGATTTTGCACACTCAAACACACACACACATCATAAATATCAAAATTAATACAAAAGTAAATTAATGAATTTCTTTATCTATTTGTTTATCCATTTATTCATCAATTCAATAAATTAATTGAATAAATAAATTGAATAAACAAACAAACAAACAAACAACACAAATAAACAAACAACACAAATAAATGAACAACACAAATAAACTAACAACACAAATAAACGAACATTACAAACAAACAGACAATTGAATAAACAAACAACACATAGAAACCGTTCAGACAGTAAGCACAATCAGAAGATGATCGAGGTACATTCCCAGTTTATGCACAATTACTGCACTCTTCATTCAAATAATAAGGCCTATATATGATAAAGTGCAGTAAACTGTGCCATATGGGAATGTACCCTACGATTAAACACTCGTCAGGTGGGTACCTTTCACATCGTAGGCCTTGGAAATAACTATGTGATGGAGAAAGCATGATGACGAGTGAGAGAAAAGAGAGGGATGAAAAAGGAAGAAAAAGGAAGAAAAATGAGTAATGTGACACGATGGAAAATGGAAATGGAAAATGTTCCCATGTTATATTTTATTTCCATGAACAGTGTTTAAGAATATGAAAATGACAAAGAATAAAATTATGTACAACAATGAAGAAAATGACTGGGAATTAGAACACAATTGCAAAGACTTTCAATAAGTCACCCTTAAGGGCATTTTCAATACCTATTACATTGCAAATAGATATCATGTCTGGATAACATACATAACATAATATGTAATATAAATAATATGAATAATGTAGTACCCTATTGTCATGTTCACATGTTTAATAAACAAGTAAGCCACAACTGATATTGTCTGAGGTTGAATTTTGAAAAGTCTTTGCGATTGTGGTTACTGGTTAGAATAAAGAAAAAGCTCCTGAATAAAAACCTGCACCTGATTATTGAAGTGATAGGAATTATGTACGTGTAATTCACAGATATAATTCAACATAAAAATGAAAACAATGCTGTGAATATTCAAAGTGAGAAGATATCAAAGAGAACACAAAATTGTGTTATTTAATCATAACTGCAGCTTGTACAACAAACAGAAAGATAAACTGAATGGAAATGATCAGTTTGATCACCTACATGTAATTGACATTATTTCTGAAAATAGGACTAGTATCATACACAAACTTGTGCCATAAATAGAATAAAATATAAGGAAAAGTATGAATAAAGTGATAAAGTAGAAAAAATGGTATGAAACAAGACATTGTGTGCTGAAAAACATTTAACACAGAGTTAATGTGCTTCTGACCCCAAACAGATGATATTAACTGTTACACATCATTTAAAATTTGAGAAGACTGGTGGTTTTTGTTGTCCTGTGCTAAGAATCAGCATTGATGGTATGTCATGAAATTGATCACCCCCCCCCCTTGCGCTTTATGTATCTATATATGCATTCACAGATTCATCATCTCTTCAGAGCCAAAAGGGCATTAACTACATGTATATGTTAATGGAGTTGACACCCTTCTGGCTCCAAACAGACGATATAATTAAGGTCAGAACAAAAGAGGATTTCTACTGATTTTTTTCAGACTCTTATAATTTGACAATTTCCCTTCATTCACTTATTCATTCATTTTCCCTTTGTATGCCATTAGATGCTGTTAGCTAACCTAATAATAAAAATAACAACCCCCTAGCTGCATCTTCATAACGTCTACAGCAGGGGGCCTTTAAAACATACAGCCCCATTCAGACAGGCACAGAAAAGGGGGGGGGGGGGTAGGTAAACATTATGGCCCCATTGAACAAGAACTTTAATATCTGTGTATTGAAAGATATTGAAATAATATCTCATTTAAATTTGCTGTTGCCGGTTCTTTTTTATCCCTTGTCTAGACTAGCAACATTCAAACAGTTTTTGTACAGTTAGACAACAAATACCAACTTTGTTTTCTTGTCTGAATGTTAAAGGCAAAATGGATTTTTTTGAACATCGCTTCGAACAAACACTAGATAATAATTAACTCATAGTTCATATTTCACAACTAATATGTACATGTATGTTGTAGAGACAAAAATTGTACAACTGGGCATCATCATCATCATCATCATCATTGCGCGATGATGACTGCATATGGCCAGCTGTCACCCAAGCTGACACAAACATATGCCAACAGACCTCTTATATACTCTATTTTTTTAATACAATGTTTCTTTATACCATACTTTTTCCACAAGTGTCTGCACGTTTTGCTATATGATGATTCTTACTATCACGTTTTGTTTTATGAGTTTTGTATAATTTTTTGTAGTGTGAACAGAATATTTGTATATACCACATCAGGTCTGAAAGGGCCCCTTAGGAAATTTGACTTAACGCTCGAGCTCCTTGTAGCGCACAGAAACACATCCTGTTTCCTCCGAGTTGTTACGATCGAAGGAGTGAACGGCCATGGGGGCGACACTCTCACAGATCAGGTACAAGCGAGGATAATTGCAATCAGGGGAGCAGGGTGGCAGAATACCACCAAAATCCCCCCCCCCCCATCTTTTTAGATTCTTGAATGACAAACTAAAAATTTAACATCTGACCTTTCACTGTGATACACAATTTTGCCCACTTTTTGTTAATCCTATGTGCTGAGTTTATTTATGTGCATTTTAATTTTAATTTTTCATCTTTATTTAAATATGATTTGGGACTACCAAAAGAAACCAAAAAACCTCTAAACTACCCTCCAAAACTCAAATAATCAAACGTTTAAAGATTCATTGTACATGTATAGCGAAAGGGGCATACAGACTGGATAACAAAATCATAAAATGAATGATGTTTTAAGAAACTACTTTGAAGAGGTCAATTAACGTGGCAGCTGGCCGATCACCAGAGCATGCTCACAATAAGCCCAGCCACCGAATGGTACAAACTTCCATATGATAGTGATACAATGTAAAATGGTCATTATACCAAATGATAAGTAGACAAATAATTATTAGACTTATTATTATCATATTGGATAGTAGACGCGGGCTGGGCGTAGACCAAATGGGAATAGACCTTTCGGATGGTACACAAACTGGTTGTAGACCAAATGGCAATTCACCATTTGAAAACTATTTTATCGTTGTATTTTATGTCATTTCCAGGAACACAAAGGAGTCTAACAATAACAAAGAATACAAGAAAACAATAATAAATACAATAACAGAAAAAAATCCATCAACTAATGCCTGGGGATTACCGAAAGAAACTGAGCTTCTGTAGGAGTCTCTCCTCATTAGTTGATGGTATAATACATAACTATACACAAATGTAAATAAATATACATAATTACATAAGATATAATTCAATACCAAAAGTGTTTACCTTGGTATTCTAAAAGTATGCTAAAATAAACTGAGTTTCTGTAGGAGGCTCTCCTCATTAGTTGATGGTATACTACATGTACATAACTATACATAAATATGCATAAATATACATAATTACATAAGATATATAATATAATTCAAAACAAAAAATTGTTTACCTTGGTATCCTGACGAGGTAGGTCATAAGCCTGACGAAGTCTTCATCTCGGACCAGGTTGAACTTGGGACACTCAGGCATGTTGATGATTGGATACCCCTCCTGAGTCTTACCACCTACAAATAAAAGAGAAAGAAAAGGATGGATGGAATGTGATTATTATTCATTTTTAACAACCTAGAAATGAAATAGTGATTATGCTACAGTCACAAAGGTTCGTACAAACGATAATTTTGTACGAATCTCCCTCTTTTTCCATTGTCTTCCCGAATTTCCATTGTCTGAAAATCGTTTGTACGGTGTTCGTAGCAGTTCGTAGCAGTTCGTAATGGCATTTGTGACCGAGGCTTAAAATGCATCAATACAGGTCGACAAGCCTGTTCTCTCTCTCTTTCTCTGTGTTCCCATTTTCAACCTCACCTCCTTGTACCTAACCTCTACTTCTCATCTTTATCTCTTCCCTCTAAAGTCCCTCCCTCCATCTTTCTCTGTCTTTCTTTCTTTCTTTCTCTCTTTCTCTGTCCTCCCTTCCCTCCTTCCTTCAGCCCTCCCCCTTGCTCTCCATCTTTCTCTCCCTTCCTCTCTCCACTCCATCCCCCTCTCCACCTTTCCCTCCCCTTCTCACCATCTCTCTCTCTTTGTCAAGGTACATATATCTACTGCAAGCAAACCCCATAATTATCAAACACTGATGGATTCTTGCAGTAGTCTAAATTGCAGTAAAAAACGAAACGATGGTTTATCAAAATGGTTTTAGGGCTGTGTAAATGGGCCTTCTATCTCCCTCCCCACCCCCCCCCCCAATCCCTCCCCTCTCTCTCTCTCTCTCTCTCTCTCTCTCTCTCTCTTTCTCTCTGTGTCTCTTTTTCCTGATCCAATTATGGGACTAAACTCCACACTGCATGTGTTCTGTGCAATAATGAGATTTTTTTCAACGGCGACATCTGCCCTAGAGAAATACACTGTACATAAAATTCATACTCCACAGACAGACGGCGAGACAAAATCATTTTGAACAAGTAATAAATGCACCCTATAAGTTCAAGCAATCTATTTTGAAAGCATTTCAGAGATTTTGGTTGTGTTTGGACCTACTGTAATTTAAAGGTACTACAAAATCAGAGAACAAAATGGGGATTACATAATAATCAATTTGCACTTAATTCATTTTTGTCCGACTCTCAGCAAATATCAGATGGTAATCGTTAATTCAAATCCGCTAAATAAAATCCACCTTCATGGATAAATGTTGATTGATTGTTGTTTCATATTAAGGTTTATCTTTTAATTCTGTAAATAAGTTCAATATATATAATGTATTTGAATTTCAAATAAATAATAAAAAAATAGGTTCAAACATGTATTCAGACACATAAATGTAGGTTCATTCAAACACATTCTCAGTATATATTCTCCTATACATAAACATACTAATACATATATATTTGAATTTAGAGCCTATCGAATCTGAAACAAAGAAATCAGGAATGATATTTCGAATTGAAACTTGTCAAGACTCTATACTTTGACAGACTATTCTTGAAGCAAGTGTTCTGTACAATTAGTTTGCATGGATTTTAATTCTGCTTGTGATTTAAGAGTTGTTTATCATAACCTTGTATGTAAATATAACCCATCTTCGTCTACTTCCTTTTTGGAAAATGAATCTTGCTGGCATTCTCAACGGTGTTTGGAGAAACTCGTATTTCAGGATGTAAGGAAGGATATAATCCGCTGAGAGCCGAGTCATTTGATAATTTGTTAATCATCAAAACAATATAAAAAACATACCATGCTTAAAAGTTGACAGGAGCCAAGAAATGTGAAGCTTATTAGTGATACCTTCTCGAATTCAGCTCAATTGCATCAGAAATTTTATTGAAAAAAATCATTCCTCATAGAAATAATATCCTCCCAAAACTTTTTTTCGTGGGGGGTGACATGCTTTCGAGTAATTGCAATTTCAATTGATTTTGTCACCCCTGACCAGCAGATTGTATCATTCTCTCTCTCCTCTCCTCTCCACTTCCCTAAAGTTGTTTGTATGTATTATGATATTTCTTACATGTATTATCTGATTGTTATACTCACTGTATGTTTTCTGATTGGTCAATAAATAATAATAATAAATAATAATGTTCCAATTAACCCCGTTTTTCAATACTTAAAATAAATATTAAATGATATTTAGAGAGCTCTCTCGATCTTTCAGAAGACAATTAGCAATCTTAATCATACACTAACTGAAAAAAACCTAAGTAAATCACTCGTTGGAGCAAGAAGGCATTAACTCTGTATTCAGATATTTGAAGTAATGCCCTTCTGGCTCCAAACAGATGAATTAATGAATAAATGAATAAATGAATGAATGAATAAATCAATGAATGAATAAATGAATAAATGAATGAATTCATTTTGCATTTTTTCAACTTTGTCCATGTACACTTGTCTAGGTAATGCAGATATTTAAGAGCACACATTCTGATATTTGTAATTCATATATATTAATCAAGAAATGTATAGTGATTAGGCACTCCCACTCTACTAGAGAAAAATATATGACATTCAGCAATCACTTTCACTTGCAATTGATAGGGACTTTTCACAACAATGTAAATGTACAGCAGTAGGCCTTCTGTTTAATCAGGCAGACATTTCATTTGTTTTTCCAGGGACCTGACGCCAGATTGTACAGCTTGGACTAAAAACAAACAATTTTTTCAGCTTATGGATTCTAACTAGTCTTGCCCTGAGGCTAATAGCATTATTTTTTTAAATTTCCATCCAGAAATGATTTTAGCTGATAAGAAATATAATTTCCATCTCTGGTGATTTCAGGGATGTCTGATTTTGTCTGATTTCATTCAAACTTTAACCAGTATGCTCCTATGATTTGAGTAGTTTGCTATCAATGTTGGAGTGAATGTTCTATACAAAGTTTTGACATATCGTCTGTTAGAAGCCAAAAGAGCATTAACTCTCATATACCATAACAGGGAGGTATGCCTGCCTAACTGTATGGCAGACAGTTTTTGAAATTTTTGATTCCAATCATAAAATATCTTGATAATCAAACAGGCCATTGGCTTGTAAAAGTCATGGGATTCCTGACTGACCTAAAGGTTTGTAATTATGATTGCAGCGTGAGCTAAATCCAAGATTTTGTTTAGAATTCGAGGCAAAGTTACCAATTCCCTTTAAGGCCCTTCTGGCTCTCAACAGAGGATTTGAGTTTAGACAACTTTTCCTCTCTCCAGAAGTTAATCTGCATAGAGACGACCTAGGCCTATTAGTTTGGATCAAGGACATAAAATCAACTGATCTTAAGACTGATATCATATTCATACCCATGTTTTAATATCAAGTTAATCCTTATCTGGTTATATGTAGGATTAAGGATTACATCAATTTTTGCCAGAACAGAACATTATATTAACTAACCTTCAACTAAGTTATCTAACAAAATGTGTAGATTTCTGAGAAAAATCAATATTGTCTACAGCTTAGACAGCTGAACCTGAAAAGTCAACAACACAAAATTAAAATTGTCATTTTAGAAGTGTGGACAGAAGCATTTAATTTGTTTGAGACTGCCTTTTTTGTTTAGCAGCTACTACATTTTAAAAATGCTTTATATAAACTATAAAAAATTATCAGATACTTTTATTAATCTTAAATAACTGTTTTTTTTTATTTTTAAAAATGAGTACAATGTTTTAATGCTATTTATGTCAGTGTCGATCAAAAATCAATAATAAGGATTTTACAAATAAAAAGATTTATGATCAAAATTCCATAATTTTAATGATGTTTAAATCAGCAGAACTTCTTACAATTATTTCAACAATTTGCAGACAAAATTTGTACGCTGCATTATAATCATATACTGTAAATCATATTTATTAACCTGAACTCTACTGATTTTTAAGCATCCTAACTTTCAACCTTTTCTTTTGAATCTTCCCTCTCATATCTTCATCAATGATGTTAATTGGATGAAAAGAAAATGTCAAGCCCACCATAACCTGTGAATATACATGGTAGTCAAAGGACTAAATCACTGGTGACGTCAGAAAATATCTAAAATACCACAAAATTTACACAACTGCTCGATTGCCTGAAGTTCTGACACACATCACTCTAGATGTTTACCCACTCATCCGTCATACTTGGGTACTTAAGTCAACTTTGCACTTCATATTTCCTTTGTTTGGAGCCAGAAGAGCGTTAATTCATACACATTTATAAACCCTTTTGAGACAATAATTCCACATTTTGTAGTTTGGCTCAAAGCCCTTAAACTGTTTTCACAATGGCAAAATTTTGCTTAAAGGTAAAGACCAGTTATGGTCATGCGATTGCATTGTGAAAGAAACGTTGTGGAATCGATCAGAAAAGGTGGATCATCTAGCATACAAGTATTGGTGTGTACTGCAAGGTTCTGAAATCATCAAAATGATAAGAAATTTGGCCCAGGCTTGGTAAAGTTACAAGCACTGTACACAGAAAGATGTATATGGGACTACCCTATATCTACCCAGTCAGGATAGATATAATAATTTACTAAATATATCAATTAGTAGGCAGTTTCCCGGCAAAATGTGTATCATCATGTAATAGTCAAAACATATTATTTCACATGATTGGTATTTATAAGAGCTTCCATTTCATTTTTTGAGAGGGGGGCGTTTCCAAAACTCGTCTTTACCTTTAAACCCTTGTGAGACAATCATTCCACATTTTGTAGTTTGGCTCAATCAAGTTTGATTCAGAGCCCTTAAATGCATGAGAAGAAAGGGCAAACAAAATCATTTTTTTTTTATGACTATATTATGTTTGATGCCAGAAATTAAAAAAGAAAGGAAATACACATTAAAATCTTTAAATTGGAAACATGTTGCGAGATTCAAAATCATTGTTTTTCTATCAGATTTTACCAGTTTTCAACTTTTCGATAGGATTCTTGCCAATTTTTATTGTGTTCAGAGACATTACATTTTATTTTAGAAATGTAGCAATGAAAGAAATATTAATTGCAATGAAAGAAATATTAATTGCTGCCAATTTGAATTAACAAAAGGTGATCAATTTAGCCATCAAAATAAATCCTGTTCTTAAAGAGTTGACACAGAGTGAACGCCCTTGTGGCTGCAAAAGGAGTATTGATTATTCAAATATAAAAGTGAGAAGCATAACATATATCTGCTCTTTGATTTGAAGAGTGTAAACATTACCAACAAATCATTTTCATCATCTGTTATATATTTTACAACACAGATTTCAACTGCCAGACTCCAAAATTCATTTTAGGTGTCTGATCACTTTAATATTGCTGTGTTAACATGATATGCAAAGTTTAAGCCTCAGTTATATTTGTAATAATAATAATAATAGTCACATTTGAATGGAGCGCATTACTATGTTTCTATCAAGTGTTTACATTAACTATTTCTCCAGTTATTGGATTTACACACAATAGTGCACACACACCACTCCCTGGGGAGTATTGTTGTTCCACAAATGCCAAAGGGCAGAATGTGAAGCAGACTACAAAACAACAAAAATTGACGTTTGTGGATATCATGAGAATTTCAGATGTATTTTGTGGTGACTAGTCCCTTGTAAGAGTTGGAAAAACGTGATAATTATCATTATAATTATTGTCATAAACAAATGGCAATTGCGAATGTTACCCACTTCAGGTATCAACAGATTTATAATTGTTAACAGCTGGTCACACCAGCAGGCCCTGTATGTATAAGGAGAGTCTCAAATAGGCCAATCAAAGTAATACTCTGTTGCTCAGATGATGTATCACTAATCTATTCTTAATAAAGAGTAACAAAAGTCTTTCTGTCTCTCTTGCTCTCTCTCTCTCTCTATACCCTCCACCCTCCCTCTAAATCTGCACTCCCCGCTCTTTCATACCTCTCTTCTGCCTTAATTCTGCCTCATTCTATTTATCTCTTCAGCACAGCCATCACCTTTATTGCTCTATCTACCATCTCCTCCTGTCATCTTCTCATACATCTTTTTCACTCCCATCACCGACATCACTTTTGTATATCGGAATTATTAGGTCCTTCAAGCTTAGCTTATGTGGCAATCCTTCTTCATGATCAAAGTCCAACAATGTAAGTATCTTACATTGATGATGTATTAATTATATAATTTGTTTATTATCATAATTGTAGTGTAATTGGTTTGTCACTTTGGAAAAAGATCATGAAGAAAAATCAAAACAAATCAAATAAATAATCTGAGAATCACTCTTACCTGTGATGAATGCCACCCGGTGGTTGAGCTGGTCGATGATGTCGGTGATCAGGATCTCATCCGACATGTCCATGTCAAAGTCTGAAATAAGAGGAAAAGGTGAAAATATTTTTAATTGAATAAGAATTAAGGTTTATCACTAATTACCATAATGATTTTGTTTTATTTACCTAGGGTAGCTGAATCAATACTGTTCTTTTGAAGTTTCGGTAGGCCCTGCAATTATTATTACCCCAGTTTTTCCGGGTACTCATTTTATACACCCAAGTCAAGAGGGACAAATGTAGGTAAAATACCTTGTCCAAAGATACTAGCACCAAGCAAGGTTTGAACCTAGGACCTGTTATATGAGAGTCAACAATGTTCACCTCTAGTCCACAGTGCTCCTGAAAATTATTAAAAGTATTAAGTATCTTCATTTTTACTCAACTGAATTATAAATCAAGAGATTTGTAAATTAAAGTTTGTTGAAATTGCTAGTAACCGTATTTTTGCAATGAATCATTTCTGAGACACTGCTATGTCTGATGAAGCTCATGCAAACCACATATGCACATTTTCTCACCTTCAATGCACAAGCAATCCCACATGTTGTAAAAGAAAATCATCTTGAATAAATCTTGAGTAAAAATCCTCGTACAAAAATGATTGCTCCACAAAGAAATTAAATCACAAGGCTTAAAATTCCACTTTTATATCCACATGACAGAATATTATTTTTTCCACAGCGCATAATCAGTGTTGTAAGTCCATGATGTTTATTTATGGCGTAAACAGCCGATGAGCTCTAATAAATTAGCTTCTGACTTTCTCCGTGATTAATAAGAATGAAGTAAGATTACTACAGGAGTGAGATGTAGTGATATATGTAATGCTGCCGTAATTCATACGGGCAGCGCTTCAAAGTTTGGGGAGAATCGAATGACATTTTTGGCAACTGCTAGATTAAATCAAAGTTCTTGACAGTTGGGCTTGTATTTGTGAGTCCTACTTTGTAACACGAGTCAAAACAACTGTTCTCCTATTACAATGCGCATAGGTCATCAAATAGCTAATTTTCCGTAATCTAATTATAAGTGCAAATAAACAAATGAACAGATATTAATTTTATGAAAGTATCGGCTACTTCCCAGCTTTAATTTCGCAAGGCCATTGAACTGAAAGTATTATATAAAATGTAGAGGGTGTTTTATTGAGATTTCCGAAATACATTCATGGAGACCTTTCTATGAAAGACATAGGATTTATTCACACACACACACACACACACACAGCTAATAGCCTGTTGAGACCCGGGGGGGGGGGGGGGGGGGGTACTCTCACATGTTGGGACATATGGGGGTGTGCCGCTCTAATGTGTCACTTTTCACAAAAAAAAATCCCTAAACATGGGTCTCACTTTTAACAAAAATCCCTAAACATGGGTCTCACTTTTAACAAAAATACCATTAAGAATGGATCTGTTTTTTTTTCAAAATTTGAGAAAAATGACCCCAAATGACCCCTAATAATGGGTAGGGGTTTTGAGGCTTGAGCGACACAACCCCGTCCAAACCAAATCTGAGTACCCCCCCCCCCCCCCCCCCCCCCCCGGTTGACACTACAGGAAATGAAATGTATGCAAAGTTTGTATACAAATTATCATATTCATGGCGAAAGTAGGGTACAGATTACAGAACACCACGGCATAAACAAATGCTGTTTATGTAACAGGGGTGTGATCGATACATGTATGTCATGATGAGCATTTTTTAATGAGTGTTTGGGTTTCAGCAGCTACAGAAGTATATAGGTGACTTTATACACCTCCAAATTGTTGGAACAGACAATTGTATGGTTTTAAACAATCCTCAATGATTATTTATTTTAATGACACACATGAGTGCTATTCTCAACACAGAATCCAAGTTACTATTGTATTTGGCCTCACAAAAAAGAAAGCAATCAAGCATCTACATGCATTGTAGCTATGTACACACATTTTGAGAATACAAACACCCCCTAAAACCACAATATTAATCAACAATGCTTTCTCCTTCAAGTGTAAACTCTAAGCCTTGAAATCATTCAGCATGAATAAATGGTTTATATATATGCAACAGTAATCAACAATGTGTGGGTACATGTATGGATAAGCATAAATCATGAAAATCAGTATTGATTTTATTATTTACGATATAAATCTACGTATCTACCTATTCTACTTTGCTATTGTTGCACCTCAACATTGCATAACCGAAACTTAAAACACATCGCCAAATTGCTCATACCCCCCCGCCCAAAGGCGCCCTCCGTGACCCTTGCGTCCGAGCGCCGCCAACGTAACCTCTTCCTCTTATCACGAGTTCCCTAGGATACACCTTGGTAAAGGCGCTGGGGATGGAGGGAGGGAAAATAGGTAGATACGTAGATTTATATCGTAAATAATAAAATCAATACTGATTTTCATGATTTACATCAATAAATCAACGTATCTACCTATTCTACTTTGCTAAAGACCAGCACAGATTAATGCCGGGTGGTAAAAACCAAGCAAACTTATCAATTCAAATGAGAAATAGACGACGAAGCCACCTTCAGAGAAGCGACCACAAAGGCTCGTTCGCCCGCGGGCACATCTTTGAGGTAAAAAACAGAAAAAGAACTTGGAGACTTCCAAAAAGCTGCTTTACAGATATCCTGAACTGAAACTCCGATGAAAAGAGCCCAAGACGTACTGACACTGTGAGTATCATGGGCACGAGGAGCCCTGCCAGGCGTCAAGGCCTCAGGACCCGCAGCCTTGATAGCCAAGACTAACCACCTGGAGATCGTATCCCGAGATGCCGCCGAAAGTGGCTCTCGAGAAACCAGAAAGAGCTGATCCGACTTGCGAAAAGGCTTCGTCTTGTAAAGATACCATTTGAGGGCGCGAAAGGGACACCACAGTCCGTCCCTGAAAACCGAAGAAAAATCCGACAAGGGATGAAGCACCACTTCCACTGAACCCGACGTGTCAGACTGATTCTAAGCAATAAAAGAAGCCTTGGGAATCAAACGAACCCCACGTCCTTCCCAGCGGATATGCCCAGGGGCAGCCGAAAGGGTATGAAGTGAGCTCCTACGCTGACCAGAAGTGATTACCATGAGAAAAACCGTCTTGACCGTAGTAAGCAGAAGCGTCGCAGAACACAGCGGTTCGAAGGGAGTGCCAAAACCTTGGATAAACTCCACACTGGTGTCAGAGGTCTGAAGAAGGGCCTCTTAAGGAAGAAAGACTTCAAAAGAGCCGCTAGCTGAGGAGCAGAAGAAACCGAAGATAGCAGACCGATAGCCACAAATCGTTGACAGAGCTCTCCCCTTGTCATACAAAGAGCTCAGAAAGTCAGCAATAGAAGGTAAAGACGCCTCTCTAGGGGCGACGCCCACCTCCTCACACCAAGTGTGAAAAGCATCCAACCAGGAGTTGTAAACCGTCCTGGTCGACTCTCGTCTACTCTGGACTAGAAATTGTACAGCACGTTCGGAGAAACCTGACGAACAAGCCCTCTTCCCGATAACCGCCAAGCGGTCAGACGGAGGATTTCCGGTCGCTGGTGTAGAATACCAGACAGAGGTTGCGACACCAGATCCGGATGACACGGCAACGACCACGGAGCCCCCACCAGGAGGGTCAGGAGGTCCTGAAACCACGACCTCGCCGGCCACCAAGGAGCTATGAGAATCATCATCGCTTGATCTTCCCTGATCTTCCAGAGCACATGGGGAAACAACGCGAACGGGGGAAAGGCGTAAGCCCTCCATCCCTCCACGGGATCGCAAAAGCGTCCAGAGCAAAAGCTCCTGGTTCCCAGACTCTCGAGAATATCGAGGAAAACGAAGGTTGAGCGAAGTTGCGAAGAGATCGATGTCGAGAACACCGAACACTCTCCCCAGTTGCCTGAAGACAGTCGGAGGCAGAGTCCACTCTGAGGGAAGGCACTTGCCTCGGGAGAGAAAGTCCGCTAAGATATTCTCTTCGCCCGGGATATGTGATGCAATCGGGAACACCCTCGTCCCCTTGCACCACGCCCAGAGTCGAGAGGCCAACTCGTTCAGAGCCACAGAATGAGTGCCTCCCTGTCTGTTGATGTACGCCATCACCGATACGTTGTCCGTAAGAAACAGAACCGAACAACCCACCAGACGAGCACGGAAGTGACGAAGCGAAGCAAACACTCCCATGAGTTCCAACACATTGATGTGGAGCAGAAAGTCCAGATGACTCCAGTCTCCTGAAATCATTGACCCCTGGCAATGACCTCCCCAAACCAACAGCGACGCGTCCGTGGTGACGGTCACAGAAGGGAGAGGAACTCGGCAGCGTTTGCCCTGAAGGAAGAAGGAACGACGAAGCCAAGGACCTAGAAGACCCTTGACTCCGGACAACAGGGAGATCCACGACAATAAAAGAACTCACGCTCGGCTGAGAAAACTCCAACAGAAAGAGTTGGAAGGGACTCATCAAAAGTCGACAATCTGGAAGCATGCCGACTAGACTGGAGAGAAACCCTAGCCACTGAAGCCAACACTCGGCTTTCACCCGACGTGCACATCTCAGAGACCGAGCAGTCCTGACTATCGTCTCGACCCTGTCGAGCCTGGGACGAGCCAGCTGATGACGAATGTCCAGCTGAGCACCTAGGTAAGACGGCGTGCGAGCCGGAACGAATTCTGATTTCTCCCAAAATATGCGAAATCCGAGATCTTGAGTCGTGCTGATCAGAATCTGCATATGATCCAACAGCATGACTGACGCCACGACTCTCGTGAAAATCCGAGGAGCAGGGCGCAAACCGAACAGGAGCGCTCTGTAACGGTAGAATTTGCCCAGGAAGGCAAAAACCCCACAAGATCCCGCGACCGCGGATGTATCGGCACATGAAAATAAGCGTCGCGAAGATCCAAAGAAACCGCGACGTCTGCGGGATTCAATGAAGAAAGGATGGTTGCCAGATGATCCATTCGGAAATGAACCTTTCCCAAATGAAGGTTAAACCGCTTCATGTTGAGAATCATTCTTAAAGAACCCGAGCACTTGGGAATCACGAACACCGGCGACAAACAAAGACATGGGTGATCGTCTACTTCCTCTATTGCCCCCTTCTCTAACAGAGACACGAAAACGGAGGAAAAGTGACTCTGAAAAAGAGGGGACATGATCGGAGAGCGGCTCCGGAGGACGCCATTCGGAAGAGGTTCCACAAAATCTATGAAGAACCCTTCTCGTACCACCGACAGAACAAATGCGTCGCTGGTGATCTTCTCCCATGCCGGGAGAAATCTCTGGAGCCGCCCGCCGACCTAAGACCCAAGCACTCGGGGGAAGCCATCACTAGAAAATGACTTCCCACCCCACGAAAGGGAGTCCGGGAAGATAGAAGAATCACGGTAAGAAGAAACTCGAGACGAAGGACGACCACGATCCTGGTATTCCTCCTCGGCCGGGTACCAGTCCTGAGGGCGGCCCTTAGACTGGCCGACGTTCTTACGAAAAGAACCCGAAATCTTCAAACTTTTCTTACGAGGTCTGGAGGAAGGAACCGGTTCTTGGACATCGCGAAAAGCAACGGACAGGTCTCGAGCCTGCTTCTCACCATCAATCTCGGCTTGCAGTAGAGTAGCGAAACTATCTCCACAAAGGCGGGAGCTGGCCACTGGAATCTGCGGAAGCAGTCCTGGAATTTGATGCGGTCGAATGCCCAAATAAGTGAGCACAGCCTCCCGACGATACTTCTCGATGGAATGCGAAGTCACCGCAAGCCGTGAGAAAAGAACAAACAACAAATTGTCACTTTTATCAAAAGGACCACGAGTCCCAAACTTCTTCCCCAAACGACTGGCCACCGCCACAAGTTTGGGAGAAACCCGTTTAGGACACAAATACAAATCCGCATTCTGAGGAACGAAAGCGTACTTGTCCACCTGCCGCTTAAGAAATCCCGTCGATGACGACAAGTCTTCTGCGGCATTCACAAATTCTTCTTTGTGTAGAACAGGAAGAAACAGTCCCTGAAACGCTGAAGAGTCCGATTTAGAAGACAGGAAGCCCCGCCGATAACTCCGGGACGACACAAGAATCGGGCACATAATTGTGAAACAAGGCTAACGAATCCGCGCCAGAGACACAAACGGAAGTAGACGCATCATCCCCCGCAACTGAACCAGACGACTGAGCGATGGAACCAGTGTCCCAACGATCAACCGAGCCCCCCCTATCTTGACCAGATAAACAGGGACGATCCCCGCCTCTCGGAGCGCCCAACGAAGCGTGAGGCGGAGAAGCAAAAAAGAGCGGACCCCGGCTGAATACGACAACTCGAAACCCGCACCGGCGACTGCTCAGGCGAGATCGATGCATCTTCGGAAAACTCCGAAAATAAATCAACCGCGATCGGATCCGAAAGTGAAGTAGGACGAACCGGAGGAGCCGACTCGGGCACCGAAGATCGAAAAGCGACAGCAAAAGCCCGCATCCAATCCGAAAATTCCGGCGGGGGTGGAGGCACCGACGGAGGGAGAGTAGCCACCAAAGGCGGACCCCGAGGAACCGCAAACGGTGCCATAAAAACAGAGCGCGGATTCTTCGAAGGATAAACAAAATCCGAGGAAGAACCGGCCACCGCGTCCCGGGAACCCCGCCTCTTACGAGACGTAGCGGTAACGGAAAAGGCCGAAGAAACGGGACGGTTATCCGATAAAGGTCCGACGGTAGGAGTTCCCCGCAAACCGAATCGGGAAAACGGAACACGCACCGACGGAGAGGCGCGGTTAGTTGAAGCCCCAGGATCCGACTCGGATGCACGGGTATCCGGACCGAAATCCGGAACCGGCAAATCCGACAAAAGGACAGAAGAACCGAACGGAGACCGGTTCAAGTCCGGATCCACAGAAGCAACCCGAATATCCGTCGATGGATTTGTGCACCGACCAAACAAAAGAACCGACGGAACAATTGTTGGCGGTGCAGAACTAAGGCCCGTTCCACCCAGGATAAGAACCCTGGGTTTCCGGGAACCGTATTGAGGGGCGACGTATCGCCTTGCTCAACCATTCTCCTGGGCTTCCCTTGCCCGCATAAACGTCCACTGACGTTCGCATCCCCGGGGTTTGCGGTGTCACCACCGCTCCCGAGGGGCGTAACTAACGAAGACTTATAACTGGAATCCTTCGTCTTCGTACCCGTCAATGGATTTGTGCACCGACCAAACAAAAGAACCGACGGCACAATTGTTGGCGGTGCAGAACTAAGGCCCGTTCCACCCAGGATAAGAACCCTGGGTTTCCGGGAACCGTATTGAGGGGCGACGTATCGCCTTGCTCAACCATTCTCCTGGGCTTCCCTTGCCCGCATAAACGTCCACTGACGTTCGCATCCCCGGGGTTTGCGGTGTCACCACCGCTCCCGAGGGGCGTACTTATTAATAGAATCCTTCGTCTTCTTTCTCGCGACAGAACTTGATTTCTTCTTCGTGAAACCTGCTAAGAGAAAATAAGAACTGCGAGACATATTATAACCTGCGGGAAAGAAAATTAAACAAAGGGTACGAGCAATTATCAACAAGAATTAAATAAACTACCAGTGACTAAAACACCCCACCGACTACCCCCGCACGCACCCGAGGCCTCGGAGGAGTGAGGACAGGCAAACACGAAAGCGGAAACGTAACAGTAGTCGGCAAGAAAACGTTCTAGAATACTGATAAATAAATAAATTCACGGAGTGAAACTACTCTCTAACGAACAGGAAATCGTAGAGAATATTATAAAAGGCGAAAATGCGAACCAAAAAGTGACTAAAAGAGGAAAAACTCTTCAACTTTTGGGAGCGATTTTTAGTGTAACTTATCCGTTCGGATGCGAAGAGATAAGAGGAAGAGGTTACGTTGGCGGCGCTCGGACGCAAGGGTCACGGAGGGCGCCTTTGGGCGGGGGGGTATGAGCAATTTGGCGATGTGTTTTAAGTTTCGGTTATGCAATGTTGAGGTGCAACAATAGCAAAGTAGAATAGGTAGATACGTTGATTTATTGATGTAAATCATGCATCACCATAAAGTTGCATTACATTACCATTACATTAGGATATCATATACATTGAATATTACACATTTTGCTCATGTACGAACAGTTATCATTTTTGTGTGATTATTACGTAGAATACACACACACAGTTTTACTGGTATTGCATATAATATATCCAAACACAATAGAAAAATACATGGATTTCGAGCTAGAGATAAGCTTACCAATCAGGGTCTTGTTTCATAAAAATTGTTATCAATAACAAGATACAATGATTGAGCTACTGAAATCATTGCATTTAATTGATACATGTAGGCTGATAGCAATTTTTTATAGCATTTCAGCAATTGTTATTGACTAGAAGTTTCATGAAACAGAGCCCTGATCTAATATACATGAACCTTTTAATAGTTCATTTTATTTTTGTTGAATATGCAGCTGTTTCACTGTTGTTCTACATCTTCTGTAGACAGCACAAAAAGGCATTAGCTAATTCATTTCACTGAGAAACCTAGTATTTTTTAGTGCATATTATATCATTATAGCAATTCTGAGATTTTGTAATTTAAGCATATTGTTAAATGTTAAATGTTCAATTGAAGCAATAAAACATGTTAAAAATAATAGAAAAAACTTATTCACTTTACATAGAGTTAGGTCTTCTGGCTATCAGCATACATGTACAGCAAAATTGTTTTTCAATTTGATGCAAGCAAATTCTCTCTTCCAAATCCAATCAAATTCTACTTCATTCTGCACCATTACACTTCATTCACGTTTTCTACACATGCTAGTATACAGCATAATATAGTCTGTTCAGGCTGCAGCAAATTAGTATGAAAATCGTTTCAAGAAACGTTAATTGTAATATTGTATCACATGAATCACCACATAGCGAAACACCAGGGCCATACAGACTTAAAAATAACTTTGTATAAAGAAACTAGTTTTGAAGAGATCATCAGCTGACAACTTGACATACAGCTGGCCAATCAGCAGTGCGCACTAACGACAAGCCCCACCCACTTATACAGTTTTCATACAATGTGATGTTCAGACGAGTGCAGGACCTTGATTGTTTTTATTGAGGTTTTCGTTTGAAACGATGCTCAAACAAACGTTTCATTATACGTTTCGTTATGTGGTGTTCAGACTAGAAATATTTAATTAATAATGGTATTTGATTTTCATACAGCCATGCACTGAATCTTGGTAGTGTGAACGAGAGGTCATATGACATGCATCTTCTATGCGGCTGCTCTATTTTTCAATCATAAACAAGCTGTGTGTTTTTTTCACATCGTCTGAAGAAAAAGACCGGCAGATGTGTGATTCTCACACTGCAAGTCATGTGTGAGGGAATTCTGCTTAGCATTAAATGGGGCATGCACAAGAATTGGAATCAAGATGAACAGCTCTTAGTCTGGCGTGTCATTCTGGAGGGGAGGGGAGGGGAGGGGAGGGGAGGGGGTATTTTCGTAATATAGAATGATTTCTTGAGGCGAGGATAATGAGAAACAGTGACGCTTCACAAGTTCACATTATGCAAGGCTTTTCATCTTTTAGTCATCAACCATTTTTTAAATGGTTACTTGTAATAAAGCTCATGTACAGATTTAGCAGCAACGAGGACATAGGAAAGAAACGTGTTAAAAATAGTCTAATTTTGTTCTCCTTGTATATAAATTTATACACAAGATCATCCATGACTTCCGGTGCATTTTAAATAATGTAAACATCTGTAAAATAAAGGAACACTTCACACTAGAAAGGGACCCTGATTAGAATGCATTTTAAATTGGAAACAAAGCTGAAATGTCTGATATGCTATTTAACATTTTGTCAACATTTCAGTAAATCCATTCAGGCTAGAAAAAACAATTTACTTTTCGTACAGCTAAACATACATAAACAAACATGTTTGTAGTGTGAATGGGGCAAGAAGGCTATGAAATCTGTTACTACTGTATATACTGCTGTAGGACTGCCCTAAATTAAACAGTTGTATATCCTTGTTATAAGAACCAGAAGGGAGTTAAATCTATGCGTAGGTGTGTGAGATAACGGCCTTCTGGCTCAGAGCGGACGATATCGTGATTCATTGCAATCAAAATCTAAAGGATGACTCAGCGATAAAGCTGCCACATACGTACACTGGCAATATGTTAATTGAAGAGCAGATCGACTACACCCACTCTCTCTAAACATATATACAGACATTAAAGTGACTCGGTAACATTGTCTCAGATTCTGAAGCAAAATCCTGAATTTAGCTCATGCTGCAATGTTAATTACTGTATACCTATAGGTCAGTCAGGAACCCCATGACTTTTACAAGCTGGTCGCCTGTCTGATTATCAAGATATTCATGATTGGAATTCAAAATTTCAAAATCCGTTTTCCCCAACAGTTTTTTATAACACTACAGTATATTGGGAAAATGAGTAAGGTAAAACCGGTCACTCAAAGATTTTTATTTTTTTGAGACACTTCAAGATCATTTTGAAGTGCAATTTTTGTAGGGCTTCATTATAACACCATCACAAACACAGATAACACGTAGGGCCGTGCATCTCAGATTTAATCTTGTTAAACGATGCCTTTAAAGGGGAAGTCCACCAGGATATTAAGTTGGTTTTGATAGGAGAAGAAAAATGAGGGAAATGGGTCGGTGAAAAACGATGAAAAATAAAAAAGTTATGATTGTTTGAAGTTGCGATCAATCAAACACAAATTGGCAACTCTGTGACGTATCTTGCGAGATTCTCTCCCATTTACTCATATGAAACAAATCTATTCTGTCATCAATAACCAAGAAATATAGGTTTATAACATTTTCTGTGCAGAGCAAATTGGAGAGGAATTTGCAAGATACTTGTACCTCATAGTGTTACTAATTTGTGTTTTAATCAAATATATTGCTCAACCTTTCACCAATTTGTTTCTCTTTGTTTTTCTGCTTTTATCAATACCATGAAAGTATTAGGGTGGACTTCCCCTTTAAACTCACCATCATTCACTAGAATTGTAGTAAGGAGTGAGTTACAGACATATACTTTCCCCTATTCGTTTCTCTTTGTATTTCTGCTTTTATCAATACCATAAAAGTATTAGGGTGGACTTCCCCTTTAAACTCACCATCATTCACTAGAATTGTAGTAAGGAGTGAGTCACAGACATAGTACTATAAAAACCTCATTCATTTGAGTACCGGTATATATCCTTCAAATGTATGCTTTATATTAATAAAGCATTGTACATGTATCTGGTATATTATCTATGAATTGAAATATTTAGTACTTTGAATAAAAGTTGAGAATAGCAGTCTATAGAATGCAGGACCTCTTGTATTTAACATTTGGAATACACTGTCCCCAAATAAAAATTAATGTTACATTTAAAAAACAACCTCTTTTTCTACAGAAAATAAAAATAAATTAAGAAAGTGAACTACTGGTACTGTATATTTGAAAGATGTCATGAATTTACACAACAATTGTCCAATTCAGAAGTCCACACTGAATCTGAGACTTGTTTCTATGTCTGTACCATCTGTTTTTGGTTCCATTTTATTTTACCTGAATCACACGATTTGTTGCCATTTCTCTAATCCATACAACTCTAACACATTAGTTCTCGGCAATTTGTTATGTAACGTGTTTTGCTTTTTGTTTTATTTTCTATTCACAATATAACATTTATTTCAAGAAAAAGTACCAGCAACCTTTAGATTTCTAATTATACTTATCACATGACCTATAATTGATATAATCATCTTCAGGAAATTAAAAAAACAAATATTATTAACTACGAACCTTGAATGTATAATAACCATACCATCTAATTTCTTTCCTTTTTTTCTTCATGTTGTTGGTTTATTAATTGGCAATTAATTTGCCAGGGTTACATTTCCTTGTACATGTACTGTATATGCCTCTAAAACCAGTTTATACATATGGCTGTAAACTGTATGGGAGGTCTGTTGCAATCTGTTGAAAATACTCAATTTTAATTACTTCATAGAAGGTCTTTATCTCTATTGGGACAGGGTGAATGAAAACTGAAAGAAAAATATGAATCATGCATAAAGATAGTCTACAGTGTACGTTGGCTGGCCTCAGGAGGCCTTTATTGCCATTCACAAAATTAACATACAGTACATGTAGCTCTTACAGCCCTCTCGCGGGTTGCCAATGATTTGCCACTCCCCACCCAGGTTTAGTACATGGGCACCTGATGGGAAGGTATATATCTAGAATGCTATCAGTGCCTCGGGCAGCTTTGCTTAAGGTGGGCCAGGAAAACATAGTAACTTTGTAGGTGCCTTGAACATCCCCTGGGATGAATGTGTGCACATTATAATGTAGCTATTGGTAGGGTAAAGTCAAACCTTAATAGTGGCCACCTCTCTATAAAGGCCACCTGTTTATAGTGGCCATGCATTTTGTCTCCCTCAAGAGAGAAATGTGTGTTGTAGAACCTGTCTAGAAGGGCCACCTGTCTAGTACAGTGGGCATTTTTTCTGCTTCCCTTGGGGGGCCTGTATAGACAGGTTTGACTGTAGTAAGATTATTTCAATATAATTCATTAAATGAGTTAACCTCAATCATCATTCTTCATTTTATTAAATCTACTTTACATATCTACCAAACTTTGCTATCATTGAAATCCATTTGACGAGGAATAGAAAAATATATTGAGAACGACCTGTCTCATAATAATAATAATAATAACATTGAATATTAAGGAGCGCTAAAAACAATAAGTACCATAGCGCTTACAAATACAAATATATGAAAAGAGGACAAAAATGTACAGAACAGGAGGTATATCACATAGATCATTGGGGGAAAAGGTGAGTTTTGAGGGATCTTTTGAATGTGGCAAGGAAAATAATGATCACACAGCAGATGCTTGTACAGCAATGGAAGACTATCTGACCCCCGCTTCACATCACATAGACATTAAATCGTCTCACACGACCCACAAATGTCAGCAAGAACCAAACATGCGTGAATATTTCTTGATCGACCGAATCATCCAAGATTTCCCAGGATGCCTCATCATCCTATGCTCGGCTAAGACCCATTTCATGATGGAGTGGATGCATTGCATTATGGGTAAGCAAACGCAATCTGCCTGCGCATGCATTAATGATGTATTCCGGTCAGGCGGTCCCATAAGTGTGGCTAGTTTACGAGGGGGTTTTCGAGGAAAAGGGTTGAAATAGAAATGACCTTTCCCATTTGCATGAATTACTCCACAGAATGAAGCCAGAATGGAGGGTGTTAAAGCTAGCTAATCTTGAGCTCTGGGCCCCGTCTTACAAAGAATTGATATCAATCGCAACTTATTTGCAATTGATATGTATATAAGAGGAGACTGCAAACTTGCAATTGATTTAATTGGATCCATCGCAATGAACTCTCTGTAAGATGGGGCCCAGGTATGGGCATCATATATGTCGAGAGAACATGGCTATAATTTATTCTGGATTGTTTATCCTGCAGTAGATTGATTGTTTGAACCAGTTAAATAAGAACAACCTCACACAAACTTGCTGGAAATCATCTTCAATAAAAACCCATTTGCACATAGTGACCTGTATATCGGGCCTACTTATACCTTGATTTCCTTATCTTTCTATGCTCATTCCTCAGCCCCTATACATTTACTACCAAAATCGTTTGGCACATGTCATTTATTTGTTATCTTGAACATTCAGTGAAAGTTTTACTGGATTCTGTGAGAGTTTATTTTCAATCATTACCTGCAGAACTCAAGTTTATTTTTAACTCTGTGTTAAAGTATATAAATTTAACACCCTTCTGGCTCCAAACAGACAATCTCTCTGTTGAAGGATTGAAGTAATACCCCTCTGGTTCTCAACATAATCAACTGATGTGTAGTGAGACATGGCTTCCTAACCCCCTCCCCCACCCCCCTCCTCTCTCCCTCCTCCCCCCTCCTCCTGGTTGTTCCTAATCAGCTGGCAAATTCAATTTGTTCGACGCAATTCATCCAGTTAACCGGCGCATTGTTTCACCCCCTCTCTAATCCATTCAAGGCGGAAATCCACATTATAGGGGAAACCCTAACAGGCATAGAGGATGAGCAAGGGGTAGGGAGTCGCTCGTTAACCTCGTTCATTACTGCCCTGTTCAGACCAAAGGGAGTTCTCGTATAAATAAATGCCATATAAAGAATCATAACAACAATAAATGGATTTAAAGCAATTTTTGCAGGGGAAAGAAGGCACTGTTTCTTAGTCCATGAACAAATTAAGAGGAATTGTAGAAAGTTTCAGATCTTAAAAAGAAGTCAAGTGAAGAACTATTATAAAGAATCAATCATATAGCCAAATGGGTTTACACGTTAAATAACAACGATTATATAAAGAAACAGGGTATGAAGAAACTAGTTTAGAAGAGGTCAATTGGCATAATGGTTGACCAATCATCAGTCTGCGTTCACGATTAAAGCCCTCTCAAGTTACATCGTTTTTGTATGATTTGACATTCAGACTATAGGGTGGGAGTTTTCATTTGAAACGATCGATGCTCAAACATGCATTTTGCTAAACAACATTTCAATATATATGGCGTTTTTTTTATAGGACATTCAGACTAGACAAAAAAGATCATTACTTCAATGTTTCATAACTACATGTACATGATTTTTGCATAGGAACACACTAAATTCTGGTAGTCTGAACTGGGAATAGTGGTACGGAGTCTCTCGTTAGCTTCCCTAATTAAGAAGATAAGGCACAGAGGGCAGAAAAAGGGCAAGGCAATAAGGTGCCTCATATTAGTTCACCACATTGTTCAAGGCTTAATGGTGAACAAAATCAGCTTGTTAAAGGTCACAGAGGTCATTTCATTTTTCATAATTTTCTGAAAACATCAATTGGTGCTTTTAAAACCAACATCTGTTTGTGTTTGTTGAATTTATTTTTATTTTTTAAATGTAATTACCAAATTGGTGTTGATTTTGTCATATTGATTCCAATTGGATTAATCTCCCTCCTGAAACATCGTTTTTAACTCTGGATTTGCATAAACATTGCAGTGTTTTTGCAATTCAGGCTGTTCTACAATCTACATCATGACCATGATTACTTGCTAAAAGGGAAGTCCACCTTGATATGAATTTGGTTTTAATAGTAGCAGAAAAATGAGAGGAACGAGTCAGTGAAAGGTTGAGCAAATTCCTATCAAAAATAAGAAACTTATGAATTTTTAAAGTTGCATTCAATAAAACACAAATTGGCAACACTGTGAAGTATCTTGCAATATCTCCTCAATTTGCTCTGTACATAAAATTCCATGAACTTTCATTTTCTTCATTATTCATAATGGAATCAATTTTACAGGGGTTGTATAGAAACATACCAGTACTTGCAATAATCATATTCAGGGTGCATGTCTGATTGATATTTTTCTTGAGGGAAAATAAAATTTCTGTTAAAAAAAAAAAATCAGTTAGAACTAGATAACATAAATGAAACTGGTGGATTTGTCTCAACATTCACACCATTGCTTGAGAGTCAATGACTAGGAATATCGGACAATCAGATTTTGAGTCTTCACACATAATGTTTTGATATCTACCTCTGATATACCTACATGTACAGGTCCCTTAAAAGTCAGAAGGGTGAACTGAACCCATTGATTGCTGAATTATCTCAGTCTCATAGGCTTAATACAAGAACCACCCAGTTCCAGTGGGTTTATAACAGTTACTTGTTAGAGCATTTGAGATAACGCCGTCTAGCATTCAACAGACATTGTACACAGTCATTGCTTTAATAGCATGCTTAAAAAAGTAGGGGGAAATGCAGAGCCTGCACATTTTCCTCTCGCGAAAAAGAAACGACACATTTTGATTCAGCAAGTCATGCAAAATCATACAATTAGATAGAAACATTATGGGGAGACAATAGGCGGAGAGAAAAAAAGATTCATGCCGAAATAAATATGGTAGTTTTATAAATCGCATTGAGCCTGCACATTTTTCTCTTGCGAAAAGAGAAGAACACATTTTAAGTCAGCAAGTCATGCAGAATCATATAATTAGATAGAAACTTGAGGGGAGACATATTAGGTGGAGACAAAATGATTCATGCCGAAATAAATATGGGAGTTTTATAAATCGCATTTGTTGCTTTGGATGTTGTGAGCGTGTTGTCACAATGTGGCTGTCTTCTTTAAAATGTGATTAGCTGAACTATACTTTTTCTCAGATTGAACATTTTTCTGTCCTTGCATTACTGCACACTCCCTGCTACACATAAAAAACAGACAGTCCTAAAAATCCTTGTAACGCCCTAAACTGACACGGAGTGATTAAATTACTTTCCTCTAGTAGTCTGTTCAGACAAGTATAAATTATTATTATTGTATGATGAATCGTTGTATGACGTATAGTGAAAGGAGCATACAGACTAGATAACAACATTGTATAAAGAAACGTTGTATACAGAAACGTATAAGAAATGTTGTAATAGTATATTTGTAAAGCGCTTAGAGACATTGTAATAAGCGCTATCTAAAAGCTAAACATTATTAAATATATATTATAAAGAAAGGTTGTTTAAAGAAATGTTGTATAAAGAAATGTTGTATAAAGAAACATATAAAGAAACATTGTATAAAGAACGTTGTATAAGGATTCATTGTATGACGTTTATTGAAAGGAGTGTATAGACTAGATAACAAAGAAATGTTGTATATTCATTATAAGAAGAACTAGTTTTGAAGAGGTCTGTTGACATGACAGCTGGCCAATCACCCGTCCATGCTCACGATAGGCCCCGCCCAGCTTTACGATTTTCGTACGACATTCAAACTAGAGTTGGACCCTGATTCCTTTTTTGAGTTTATGTTTGAAACAATGCTCAAACATGCGTTTTATTATACAGTAAGAACGTTTCTTTTTTACATGTACAATGTTTAAACAAGAACAAAAAGTATGATTCCTGTTTAGCTACATATGGTGAATCCTGAATGCAGGGTTTATCATCTTGAAAAGCCATGTGGTATGGTAAAAGGCACAAGGAAGAAATAACAAGGAAATAACAGTGAGATCATAATCCCATTATGGACAATTACAGGCAAATAGAGAGAAAAATCTGTTCTCTTGAAATGTATTTTGAGAAAAAATAGAAAAAATAATAGCATATGAAAATATACAAAAAATACATAAACTATATATTTCAAAAATCATATGAATATAAGAATACACCATAAATTTCCAATGCACAAATTTTGATTGGGAGTAACTGTCACTCCCAATCAGAAATTGATATAATTCCTTCCTTATTATCATATCAATTGAGCTAGAAAAATGTTTTTAATTCCTATTCATAAACACATTCTCTTCCTCCTGAGCAGTTCTTAATTAGAAATACTATCATCTGTTTGGGGCCATATGGCATTAGCTCCTATACTTCAACAGTGTTGAATGAACACAGAGCTAATGCTCTTTATATCGCTCTGTAATCTGTGTGACATGTGTCTACTGCTGAGGGCCAGAAAGACATTAAGTCAGATCATTTGCATAGAATTAATAACGCCTCTGCCGGATGAATTACGTCTAGTCACACACCCATATATCTGATTCCATTCCCTACGTGTTCATTCGAAAAAAATCTGCTGAGTTCCAGAAGGGCGTTAGTTCATATACTTTTTCAACTAATTATAATGCCTTTTTGGCACTCAGCGGATGAATTCCGTCTGGTCACACACCCAGGATATCTCATTCCATTCCCTACGTGTGCATTCTAAATGAATCTGCTTAGATCCAAAAGGGCGTTAGTTCATACACTTTGGCAACTACTTAATGCCTTTTAGGCTCTCAGCAGACTTGTTTTTCAAAATGTAAAGTCATACACCCATGTATCTTATTCCTTTCCCTACATGTGCATTCTAAATGAAATCTGCTTAGTCCCAGAAGGGCATTAGTTCATATACTATAGGAACTACAATGTAGTTAATGCCTTTTTCGCTCTCAGCGGATGACTTGCGTCAGGACACACCCATACATGTATATCTGATTCCTTCCCTGCGTGTGCATTCTAAATAAATCTGCTTAGATTCAAAAGGGCGTTAGTTCATACACTTTTGCAACTAGTTAATGCCTTTTTGGATCTATAAGCAGACAATATGTGAAGTCACACACCCATATCAGATTCCACTCCCCATACATGTGCATTCTGAATATGAAACAGAAGAATATTAAATACTGAGTTACCCCCAAAACACCCATTCTACATGTCTGATTCAAGCATTTCATATTGACTACCGGTATCGAATTTGGAGCTAGGAATTAGTTCATATAGTTTTGCTAAGGTAAATATCCTTATGGCTATCACCTGATGATATGTACATGTATACGGTCACACACCTATTTTCTCATTCCACTCCCTACGTGTGCATTCTAAATATGAGACGAGTATTCATAAGTTGTACCCCAAATTAACACCATCTATTCTCAAGTTTATATATGTCATTAATTTGCTTCACGTACATTACCATGAACAGGCCATTACTGGAATTAGACGTGCTTGAAATCAGAGCTGTGCATCCAAATCTCAGAATAGAAACATTCTCGGTTTGTCGCCACACAACCATTAACTCTATTTATAATTATATGAGAGTAATGCCCTTGTAGTTCCAAACAGACGGTATATATTCAATAGCTTTATAGAGGATCATCTGAAATAAGGGGAGTTATCAGAATAAAATGCACTGACAAGGCAGCTGAAAACTGTCCATTTAATTGTCCAACAAACAAGACACATGTATAGAGAAAAAGAGGAAAAGAAGGTCATAAGATTTTGAATGGATCAAAGGATAAAAAAAAAATTGACAATGACGACCATTAATTGGAAAATGTATGCACGGAAACTAAAAAGGGAAAAAATAAAAAGAAGGAAAATCAATCTTGATTAGCTTACAGTGTACAGAAAAGACAAACAAACATTTTTTTTTAAGGGGGGGGGGGGAAGCATACATCCCCCACCGTCTTATATCTGTCATTAACGTATAATTAGTAGCCTTATAAAGATGAGATTCATATGCTAATTCTATAATTATTTATATTGAATCCAACTGTTTATATTCACATTTAATTGTAATATATATCATTTGAGTATCATGGCCCCCCTCTTCTTGTTACTTTGCCAATATTTCACAACTCATTTTTTTTCTTAGCTCGGTTGACCGTCTGCTCAAGCTTTTGCTTATAACGGCGACCTTCTGCTTTCTTTCTTTATACACGCAATGGCCCAACGTTTACTCTTACTCATGTATTATACATTTGTTTCTATATTTTGTATATTGTTTGCATACCTTATGTTTTATATAATTATCCATATTTGTTGTATAATTATTGATTTGTTTGATTGCAGAAAATAAAGTCTTTGAAAAAATGAAATATCAGTGGCCATGTCTGAAGCAATTGTGTGCCAGTATCTGTACTACACTACACTACACCAGGTCAATGTACTCATGCATCAATCACACACTTCCAATCATGAGGACTTCCAGAGTTCAACTCCAAAGATTGCGTAAACATTTCAACTAGTAATTACATGCAACAAAAAATTCTCTATCTCATCCTCCCCACCTTAGCTGCATTTATGTCCCTCAGGTCTCTCTGTCTTCCTTTCCTCCCTATCTCTGCTTGTTTTCTATTCTCTCTATCTCTCTTCTCTCTTTATATCTCTATTTCTGTCACACACACACACACACACACACACAGTCTCTCTCTCTTTCTGTCACCATCTCTATCTATCTATCTCTCTCTCTCTCCTCTCTCTCTCTCTATATATATATATATTCTATCACCCTCTCGATCTATCTACATGACTTTGTATCTATCTCTCTCCCCTCTCTATCTCTCTCTATTTCTGTCACCATCTATCCATCTCTCTCCTTTTCTATCTCTGTCTCTTTCTCACTATATTATGCTTCTAATGTAATCATAAATAAAGACATCCTTTCCCCCACAAAAAATCCACAATTATGTCTACACCAATGTTTCTAAAATAACCTTTACTTCAACATGAAAATAGGATAAATCGGGCATAGCTGGTGTGTGCCAACTGCCAAAACACACGTATATAATTAATCCTGATTGCTGACTGATCGGTTTTAATGAGTACATCATGTCTCATCTACCCACAGAATGATATCATAGCTTGTGAAACGAAAAGAAAATTCATAATAATTTTGAATATTCCAACCTTGAATTTCAATTCGGATATTAAATCACCCACATTCAGTGAGACATTTTCAACTCCTATACCATTAACAGAGGTACGTCTCTATAGGTCCGTCTTCATCAGCTCGAGATTGCCAAATAACCCGCTATTTTAACTATCCCGATCGCAAATTATCCAGCTAATTTGCGTCTTCATCAGCCTGAAGTTGCAATTAGCGGGATACTATGGGCTAGTTGGCAAAATATCCCACTATATGTCCGGTGCGTTGTTACCAGCCCAAAGAGCCGCACTATGCGCGAACGCTGAGCAACATATCTCGAGCTGATGAGGACGTGATTTGTAACTTCTGGCTTATTTCCCAAATCAGAAATAGTGGGCTATTAATTTGGCAATCTCGAGCTGATGTGGACATACCTTATGAGCTGGTATTTCAGATTTAGTGATTAAAAATTGAATTATAAGGAGCTCAATTCACACGACTGATGAGATAATTGGAAAAGCATGTGCATTGAAAGGTACGGTGTGATGAGCATATCAGAACTTAATCTAGTTAAAGTAACTATTCACATGCTGATAATTGGTCTGAAAGGTATCATGCCTGCTGAGTAATGTATATGCATGGGTGGTGACATAAGTGTAGAATTCCTTGGAAACTATGTCTGTATTCATAATTACAGTATGCATTACTTTGATGCTATGGTGATTCAAACTGTAACACTAGATAGAATTATCCTTTTTTCGAAAATTTACATTGATTCTTCCTTTATAAATCGTTGATCCCTTTTTATACTTGAACAAAATAATTGTAAATTAATGCAGCTTTCATGACCTTGTCGAAATGTCACAAAGCCCATTTACACAGCCAAAATGCCATTTGAAAAATCATCCACTTTTTTTACTGCGACTGCATTTAGACTACTGAAAAAACTTTGAAAAACGTTGGTGTTTGCTCATTTTGATTATTTGGTGATAGTGCACATACGCGACTTGCCACTGCTCTACATGCGATCGCACAAAAGTATGGAGAGTCATGTGACCAAGAACAGGAATCATTCACCAATGTTCCAAGAGCAGGCATTAATATTGCAAAAATCAGTGAAATTTCTGCTGACCACACTCCAGAGGTGGATTTTTTAATTCTGGTTTTTCATCGTGTTTGCTGGTAGCTGCTTAGCAATTACCATCAAAACACCAGAATGTGAGAATAATTGGCGGTTTTCGCTTGCAATGTGAATGCACCTTGTGCGTACTATCCCCCAAGGCTCACAGCTGATGTGTTTACTTGCGTTCGCTCCCGAATCAGGGTAAAAATTCTCATTTTGTTTGTCTTTTGGTGGAATTAACAGCTGCAAGTATTGATTAGTAATATGTTGTAATGAAATAGGTGAAACGAATCTGTGTGTGCACTCAGAACCAGAATCAACAGAGAGAAAAGGGCATTAAGTGTTTTGCAAATAAAGCAATTACTACTAATATAATATTTCGCGTTTATATAGTGCTTAATACATTGACGATGTCTCTATCTAAAGCGCTTTACAAATATATTATTACCGCGATCATCAGATTCAGGCTTGCCCGCCCGCACACAATGCATGCACATTCTCCACTTCCTGGGGACCATATGCATAGATGCCATTTTACAAACGCTCACAATGAGCATCATAATTTTACAAAATAGGCGTGTCTGCACTATCTCGAGATTGCCAAATATCCAGCTATTTGAACTATCCCGATCGCAAATTATCCAGCTATTTGCGTCTTCATTAGACCGAAGTAGCAAATTAGCTGGATAGTTGGTCGGGATAATATCCCAAGATATCTCGGTCTAGTTTGCAAAATATCCCACTATTTCCGAACTAGCGGGATAGTTTGCGACCGTCTTCATTAGACCGAAGTACGGAGTCAAATATCCCGATCCCATCATGTACAACGATTTCCGGTTCGCACATGCGATCTATACCGCTCAGCGCGCCAGTACAACCACTGACCTGGAGTAAACACGGAAAACCGCAAACTAGACCGAGATATCTTGGGATATTATCCCGACCAACTATCCAGCTAATTTGCTACTTCGGTCTAATGAAGACGCAAATAAGCTGGGTAGTTTGCGATCGGGATAATTCAAATAGCTGGATATTTGGCAATCTCGAGATAGTGCAGACACGCCTAATGAGAAATACATTTGATCACTTCGAAGCCACAAGGGTGCTGACCCATATACTTCCACACAAGGCATCAAACTGTTTCATTAGAGAAAAATTACAACTTTTCAAATTTCAATAACATAAAAAAGAACCAAATTTAATAGGAAATGTTTTCATGTACATGTACTCTCTCTTTCTGTCTCTTCCCATCTCTCTCTCTCTCCCTTTCTCTTGAATTTTTAATGTATGCACATCTTTTCCTACTTCCTTTCTCCCCATCTATTTTCAACAAATTAATACACAAGATACATACAAGTACACAATAAAGTAACAGATATCAACAGAGGTAATTATATAGCATTTTCAAAAATGGACTAAACCACTTACTCATATGATTCTCTGACCAGTCAAATTCCATGAAGAAGGATGCTACTGACTGCATTGTTTCCCAAACACTCCCAAGAGACATCTTTATCAAATCCAACAAATATTATCTCTCCAACAACATCAAAGTCAAACTGAAGAAAGTAGAGAAGACGATTGAAGCTTTAGTGATGCGATATCCAATTTAAATCCAACTTCATGTTCTACTTGGTTTGTCAGTATATTCCACCTTAGATTCTGCAGAAGTGCTTAACGTACAAGTTGAGGATACACCTGCAGGTTCCAAGATGACAGGCTTCTGTCAACATCCAACTTTTCCAGGATTTTGTTAAAAGGAATAGTCATTTTGCTTGAAAGCTGAAAGGCGCATGACCCTTCAGCATCCTTGGGACACCAGGTTGCCGATCTAGTAGCTCTTGCAAAGAGTGATAACACTTGGTCAAGTTCCTGTCTTCTCTTTTTACAAGAAGTATCAGAAGGTATTGAGGCAATGTCCAAGAACTACCATGGACTTGTACACTACAGTACACCGAGATGGCTACTTGAGACAGTTAGTCAAGGTACAGCACAGCAATTGCTGCGGAAGTGATGATTCTGCTCAAAGGCTATTGCTTGTGACTCGCAGGACTGTTTCTCCAGGAGACAGGTTTCACAAAGTATCACAGGTGGAACCTAATCAGGATTTCCATGACACATAAGGTGTTGGCTGAGAATTATTAAAAGAGCCGATATACTGCTCCTGTTTCACGCGTCAACCGTCTCCTACTTTCTACAGCAATCCACTTAAAACTACCCTTCCTTGTAGTGCTCTTGTTTTTTCGTTCCGTCTCGACTGGAGGGATAATTTTAATTTGTCATGAGTGATATAATTAGAAAGATAATGAAACTTGATCTTGTTGTTGAATTATGTTTTTCTTCTAAGAACAACATATCATATGACACAATTTTGCAGGGCTGACATTGAAATGAACGAAAGGGCAGCTTGTGTCCAAGATCTTCAATAACAAAGGCAAGGGAATTGCTTTATTGCTGTTCATTGGTTCAAATCAGCATTTGGTTGTATCTCGGGTCTGCTGATTATCAAACTGCAGCTCAAATCTCAAAAGGAAATATATCCAAATCTACTCATGAACTATCTGATTCCCTGTGCATTCTTCCTTCCTCTATAACTTGAAGGGCCTCATAAAAAGGGCAATGATCCAACTCTTAGAAAGCAAAATGAAAATAGTCATTTCCTTAGTGACATTCTCGACAGTCCTACTAATTCTGCGAAGCTGATGCAGGGGAGCTATGATCCTGTCTTGCCGATTAAACTACACCCAAATAACACATTGAGTCTGAGAGCTTATCAACAGTCGACGAGACAGACGCCAAGGTGACAAATTTACATTTTTTTTTTCCGTTTAAGAAGACGATCTCTGTCTCAGCAGCTGAAATAAGAAGGCGGGACAACTGTCTTTGTTTTAAGGAGTGTCTCTCTCTCCCTCTCTTTCTGTTTGCGCCTCAAGGAATGAAGTTCTTTTTGCAAGGAACACAATCTTTCCCTCGACGGTAACGTTTAGACGGAGAGACGATAGGTTTCATGCGAAGGATGGTTCAATGTTTATCATTGTCTTGATGTACAATCCTTATACAATCCTTTATTCAAACACGATTCGATTATGATGTCCCTGCAGGATCTCCTCTTTTGTCCTCTTGGAGATCACATGGGCATGAACATATCATTGTCGTCCCACATTACTGACAAAATTAATGCGTTATCCTTCATAAATCTCAGAATGGTACAATGAAATTTGATTTTTGTGTGGTCCTTTGCAGCAGTCTTTCCTAATCCACGGATTGATTTGGGTTTTAAATCCAGAGTAGTTGATCTTGACGCTAAGAGGGGATCATGCTAAGGACTCATTCATGAGACAAGCTGAGGGTGAAGTTCCACTGGCAATTCTCACTTTGGGCTAAAAATTGAACAAAAGTTTGTTTTTTCCTTCAAAATCTAAGGGTAAAGTTCCACTCGATGTTCATTCTCGATTGTGGCTACGGACCATCGCAAACTTGATAGCAAGGATCAGTTGGATCACCCTGGATAAGGACTTGGACACTTGGAGAATTCCTAATCCACTTGAATCGTCAAATCAGAGTTCAATGGCTTCCAAGTACCTTAAAATGCACGATCATAACTCTATCCCGCTTAAATATTTTCCTTGGAAATGAAATACTCTGCTGCTCTTTCAACTCAAATGTCAATTTATCAATCGCAAGGTAGAGATATCCTTCTAGCACAAGTACATGATGCTACCACTAACAATCTCCTAGAGAAGTGCGTCTGTCAAAGACATATATCAGGAATACCAATGACGGAAAAGAAATCGTACTGCAGGCGCATTCCACCAGATGTCCAGACTTCTGATGCATATGTACGTAATTCGTGATGGTTACAATCTCATTTCAATCAACTGATACTGTATGTTCGTCATGCATAAAACTCATCATCCCGTAACGAGCTTGTAATTTCCAACACGCTCAGCGGCTCAGCTAGGGCAGGTGATCCATGCAGGTTGCCTTCCTACACCCCCACGACGGGAGAAGAGTTCATCTGATGATGTCTGGTTATTATTTCTCGCATAGCTGCTGAGGTATCTCTTCAAATGCATATATTTAGGCTTGATCCAATCTACCAAATTTAAATGATGGCTGAGTCTGGTGCAGTGCTGAGACAGAGCTTTCCAGTTTAATGCTCTCTCGACTCTTCCCTACCACATCAAGACATCACAGAATGAGGGGTACTTCCCGACAGCCGAAAGAGGGAGGAGAGTTCTGCCGATGATGTGTAATTATTATTTCTCACATACATGTAATAAAGCTCGCATGGTATCTCCTCAAATGCATAGACTTGACCCAATAAAAGAAATTTAAATGATGGCTGAGTTCAGTGCAGTGCTGAGACAGATGACAGAGCTTTCCAGTTTAATGCTCTCCCGACTCTTCCTTAACCTCTTTTCCTCTTCCTGACACCGAGTGAGGGGTGCTTCCCGACAGCGAGGGGGGAGATATCATCAACAGGAGGGGGGAAGGTGCTAATTAATCCTTTCCCTTTCCACCAATAGTGACACAACACAATGCTATCCAGGCATATGGAAGTGTTAAAGTGCTAGTAATCGTTTGCTCAAGCCCAACAAACGATTGTTTTCCAACTGTCGCTGCAGATCGAGTGCCAGCTAAGCCCCGCCTGACACACGAGGGTGAGGAATCTGATTGATCAGACGACATTATTCAGAACAACGCTATATTTGTCCCAAGGTGTGATCCTTATGGATTTGTTTGAGGTTAGATTTAAACATTTGCAGTGTATAATCCCTCCCCATTTCCAACCTTGCAACCGTCATATGAATCAGACGGCTTACCGAAATGAGTAAAACTACAAAAATATGTCATCCTTTTATTGTTCCATCATAATTTTCATTCTTTTTAACTAAATTAATAAAAATCAAAGTATGTAAATGTGCATGTATGCAGTAAACACATAAATACATATATATATTTACTTTGTTGACCTCATCCTTAAAAACTAAAATCTCTCTCTTTCTATCTGTTTTTCTCTGTCTCTCTCTTGCTTTTCCCTCTCCCCTCTCATGCTTTTTCCCTTCCCCTGTAACTCTCTCTATCTCTCTTTCCTCCCGCCTCCTGTCACTCTCTCCATCTCTTTTTCCCTCCCTCTATCTCTGCAGAGCAATCTATTTTAACCTACAGGTGTACATCTTTATATCTACATGTATCTGTCTATCTCTATCTATCTACATGTATCTATTCATCCATCCATCCATCCTCTCTCAAGATACTTTTCTCTTTCCAACTCTTTCAACTAGGCAACTACACAGAAACACAACAAAAAACTGAATTGAAAAATCCACTTCTGGATTGTAGTTTACTTAAACGCCTGTCGAAACCAGCTTTTAAAGTGTAAATGCTCGCTCTTAGAGAGAGAGAGAGAGAGAGAGAGAAGAGAGGGGGCAGTAACATAATACATACATGTACAGGAATAATTAATCTCTGGGCATATTGAAAAGGAGAAGGGCAGAGAGAGAGAGAGAGAGAGAGAAAAAAAAAGACAGGGAAGAGAGATGCGTGGAAGAGAGATGACAGAGAGAGAGAGAGAGAGAGATAGAGAGAGAGAGAGAGAGAGAGAGAGAAAGGAGAGAGAGAGAGAAAGGAGAGAGAGAGGGAGAGGGAGGGGGGCAGCTAGTATCATAATACATGTACAAGAAAAATTAACCTCTGAGAATGTTAAAAATAAAAAGAGCCCTAAAATAAAGCATAAATATAAAAAAATATATCTACACATTAACTAATTAATTAGAAAGTAACATTGCCATCACAACATTGCAATATAAAAGGAGATATGTATCAGCTTTAGCCTATACGATCCACAATATGCATTGCGAACCCAGATTTATGTACCTATACAATTCTCCTTCAAACCATCTAATCGTTTTGCCAATTGAAGTGTATACATATTGGCAACATAATAACTGCAGCACATGAACAGTGTACGTGTACTGTTTACGCCTATACTCCAGTCGCCGCACATGCAATACATAGAGCAATGCTACATGTATAACACTTGGCTTTTAGCAGGCAAACTCTCATCCCCATCTCAACACATTCCGGCATGCACCGTTTCTCTTGTGATGAACGACCATGCATGCAGCCACTCGTTCGTCACACTCTCAAAGAATATAAATACCTACCCAGTTTGGAGGGATCGATCTTCAGCTCGGCCGGCCAAAAGAGAATCTGTGAGAAATCTGCTGCGTCCGCCCCCGTCGACATTACCCACGTAACCAGGGAGGCCATTTTGAAATGTTAATGATGGCAAAACTATCAAGTGATCACAGTCTCCCCACGGGCATTAATGTAATGGTGATCTCCTCTGGAAAGTGCATGCATGTAGTCCCAAATTTATGTATTTGTGTATAGCTCCTGGAGACACGCTTTTACAATGGAGGTATTTATGATGAGAGATAGCCAACACAAGTTCAAGGAAATACAGAGGCCTACACATTCTCCAATGTCCAACATAAACACATAAACACAGTCTATTATTATATTTAAAGTCTATGAAGCTCTTTAAGAAGTTGTTGATTCACAAGAAAAGAAAAACATCAGTGCTCTTTCCTCTTTGTCATGCCTTAGGCTCCAACAGTCGCATACAGCGAAGATTGTCTCTAACGTAGTGATCTCCAGGCAGAAAAATGACATTGACATTATTACAGATTATATCTCAAGGTGATACATACAACGCAAGATCTTGCGCAAGAGCCTCCAGCACAACACGTTACCCATCCCATCAAAAGAACGAATTCCATCGCACATTAAAAACACTTTATCAAGAACAGACATCATTTCCTCAAGACATGGTAGACAATGAAAACACAATACCCACAAGGCTTCAGTAGTGAGATCATAACAATTTTCTGGGAGGGGGAGGGGGGTATTGTTCAGCTAGCCGCAGGAAGGATGTTGCTCAGTCATCGCTCGTAAAGAGATGGTTAAAGAGAATTAAAACAACTTGCTCTAAGGTCCTATAACATTCATTCCCTCCTAAGGCAGATGTTCATCGTTAATGACTGCTCAGTGTAGCAAAGAAGAAACATATGAAGACAGTCCGTATTGCAATAAGAATCCAATAACCGTAAAGCTCACGAACCAGACAATGCTTTTATAAAGTCATAGCACATGACAATCACTGTAATAAAACCATCGGGACATTAGAATCCATGTTCAACAATACTCGCCTACGCAAAAAACAGATGATTGCTTTTTGATCCCTTTATTGTATTACAATATCCACAAGATATGTAACCGCTAGGATGACAAGGAATACACCACAGTTAACGCCAAATATAAACCCTTTAAAAAACATCGCCAACTGGCAAGCAATTTAGAAAGAAAATTACTTCACGCTTCAGCAGTGCATGGTTAGCACAATAGCAAGGAACATCCATGCAAGGTGTACATAGATCTGCACTGAACAGCTGTGTCTTAGGAAACACGAATGTTGTCCAATCTCGAAATGCTCCTTCTTATCGTCGTCTCGCTCTCTTCCTTGGGACAACAACTTATTTTGAAAGAGCTAGGGCAAGAACAAGGGGGGAAAAGGGCGACAACATCTGCCGCGGAGACTCCGCAGGGAATAAGGTTCCTTCGGAGTACAGTGCCAAGTTTGGCAGGTGTAAAGCAAGGGGCTCCAATGTTACCGGGAGAGGGGGGGGGGGGGGGGGGGGAGGGTTACTGAAGATCTTACTCACTATTCCAAATTACATCAGAATGCATCCGTTTGAGTCAACAAACGTAGCCAAGTATATTTGGTGTGAAATAGGTGAATGATACAGTGTATAAAGCCAAACAAACCTTATGTGTTTTCAAACAAAAAGTGCTCATTTTCTTTTATAACATTAACCAGCTAGACAAATTATTGGATCAAGCTCTAGAGAGCAGTCACAAACTTTAGTTTATATTTTGATAAAGTGTCAAATAAGGGTCTGTACTTACAGAGATCAAAATAAAGACAATTACAAGTACATGTATATACAGAAATATAAGTTAAATTCAAATTGTTTTAAGTCCCTTTCAATATGCAGAATGTACTTACATGTAATACAGTATGCATATAATGCAAAATACTCACACATACTAGCTATTTTATTTTTAATTTTAAAAAAACTTGGAATATCTTATGATTTTGTCACAACTTTTTAAACAGGATGTAAATGCTTGGATTAGGGGTCTAAGCATATTTCCCCACTCGCCCCTTTTTACAAACTTGTTAAAGTTCAATGGAAAATCTTGAGCTGATTGGGATTCCAAAACCATTGGGAGACCAGCTTAGCAATTAGCCCAACATATTAACCCACATGTAGGGATAAGGGTATGCTATAGCTATTTTGGCCGGACAATATATTGGTAAAGGTGGTGATCTAAAATTTAAAAGAGGAGGAGGGAGGGAAGAGAAGGAGATGAAAAGGAGAAGGGGAGAAGGGAAAGCACTGTAAGAACAGAATGAATTGTAGCTTGTTCAGCATTGTGAGCGTCTGTATAATGGTGGCATGCTGGCAAGCTTCCCAGGGAGTGGAGAATGTATACAAAAATTGTGTGCTGGCAAGCCTGGATCCGATAATCGGGTTAGTATCATTTGTGTAAAGGGCTTTAATAGTGACATCATAGATGTATTAAGAACTGTTTAAAGTACCCAGTATATTATCAATATTATCAATCAAGCAAGGAGAGAAAGAAGGGGAAGGAAAGAGGGGGAGAGGAAGAGATGAATAGGGGAAGAGGAAACTTGGGAGGGAGAGAAGAGACAGGGGTGAATAATGAGCAGGAATTAGACAAGGGGAGGAAGAAAGGGTGAGAGGAGGAGGAATGGATGAGAGGAGGAAAAGAGGAGGAAAGGATGGGGAGAAAGAGAGGTTGGGGGGGGGATAAGGAGAGGAAGAAGAGGAGAAAGGCAGATAAAGGGAAAGAATCAGACAAGGGAAAGAATCAGACAAGGGGAAGAAGAGATGAGAATTAAGGAGAAAGAAGTGGAAGAGAAGGAAAGGATGGGGAAAGAGAAGTGGGAGAAGAGGAAATGAAGAGAGAAAGAGAGGCACTGAGTATTAGTAAAATAGAATAGATGAAGGGTATAGAAAAAGGGGAAAGTGTTATTTTGAAGAGCAGGAAATGGATCAGGGATAGAAAAAGGGAAGGGAAGTAAAATTAAGTCAGAGATTGAAAAGGGAGAGATGGGTAAGGCTGATAAAAATGGAAAAGAAAGAGAGGTGGATAACAGAAGAAGGGAGACATGACGGAAAAAAGGAGCAAGAAAAATGAGAAATGAGGGGACGTGAAAGAAGAGGAGAAAAGAGATTGAAGCGGTATAACCCCTCTAACCTCTACCAATCTTCAAATTGGCAATGCAAGTAATCCCTCTCCAAAGATAATTCAATGATGATTCTGCCCCTGGGATTTCAAACACAATGTGGCTTTGGACATGAGTCACAAATTTTCCATGTAAAAATACATAAATCTATGAGATAGAAGAAAGAAAGAAAAAAAAAAAATCACAAAATTTACAAAATGAGACCGCAGAATTTGATAAAAAATGAAGAGAAGCAGAGTCACATACTGATTCATACTGGATCTGCACTGCACGTAACAGTGGAAGAGACTAGCTTTAACTTTCAGGGGCTTATTTCAAAACCAGTTGACACATTATGGGCAGCGTGACAGAATAAAATACAGGTACATTATAAAATGGATATACTTTTGTTAAATTCATATATATACATGTAGAAATAAAGCAAAGAAATATAAAAATCGAAAAATTGATTTTTTTTTTTAAACATAGTAAACAATAAAAACCTTCAACTGTTTTTTAAGCTTTCCGATTTCATTTCATCACTATTGACAAATAAAGCACAATTTAACCAATAACTATAATTAGGGTGGATGTATGATTGAACATTTTCTTGAGTGAAATTTCGAAGATAATAATCTAGACAGTTAAGTACAATGCAAATGGAAGTGGCGCTAGCAAGATTCGTCACAGAGTTACCAAATTGTATTTGATTGATAGCACCTTCAAAAATGAATAACTTTCATATTTTTTAGTCAGATTTATTTCAGACTTTCAATGTTCTGTTGCTCTTTTTTTTCTTCTACTTCCATTATTAAAAACTAGCTTAATATCAAGGTGGACTTCTATGCATGGACTGTCTTCCCCTTTAATAAATAAGGTCCTTTTACTTGTCATAGCACAGCACACATTGTAAACTAGGGTGATTAATCGGTGTGACAGATAAAAGAGGCACATCTGTGTTGCAGTTGAGTGATACGTGACCAAGATAAAATATCAATCTAATTAATTAAAACCTGCAGCCTACCAGTTCAAGTTGCCTGTTTGGAGCCAAAACGGGTGTTAAAAACATACCAGTTAACAGCTTTCTGGCAAAAAACAGCAAAAGGACTATTAAAGGAAGTGTAATAATAGTGTAAACTTATAGAGCGCACACACCGTCCACGGACGCTCATGGCGCTAGCTCAGCAACAGTTCTCTTTGATACAAGTAAAGTAAATAATTTTGCAATATTTTTTGCGATTTTTTGTTATAACCCATTTCAATCCTCAGTGTGCATGCAATCTGCAATCATTTACAACAGAACAAATATTTTATTTGAAGCTGATAATTGAAATATACCTACTGTATAAAGAAAGATACAAGATTACTCCATTGTGCTGTATTATCATTTTGCATGGTATTGCTTCTGCTATTTCATCCTTACTTTTCCTTGAAGATCTTCTAGCAATAAACAGACAAAATGTCTTATTGACTATTAAAGGATGTGTGCATGTGATCATTGTGATGAAATCTACAATCATTTGCAACAGAACTAACATTTTATTTGAAGCTGATAATTGAAATAGGCCTATATTATGGATACAAAATGACTCCACTGTGTTGTAACATCATGGTATTACTTGTGTTATTTCAGCCTTACTTTTCCTTGAAGATCTGTTTCCTGGCTGTGACGTTTCAAGCAAACTTGCCCTTGCCAATGAGGATATCCTGACATGTCCCCCCCCCCCCCCCCCCAATGACACTGTACTATAGTATACAAAATTCCTAAGTACATTGTACATATTAGGTACTAAATGTTTATGTTGGGTACTCCATGTTTATGTCTTATACTTTATTTTGTAAATTAAACCAAATATCTACTTTCATGACTAGCTTTAATTTACTATATTTTGGCCGCCATATAAAATGTATTAGACCCATCGGTACTTGTTGTTACGCAGAAATTCAATGTATTTTGAACACTTTGGTAATAAATGAATGAATTTAATACAAATGAAGGATGACCCTGTACTGGCAATAATGAATTCAGGAGTACATATACTTGTAGGGTAGATATATATGTGTATTAATTAATACACATTATTTTATCAACTACTGTAAACACATATTTTATCTACCAGTACATGTATTTTAATTTTATGAGATAACTTGATAAGCGAAACCTCATAATCATGGCTGAATATAGATAATTCATGGACATATTGTATCATTTTACATCAACTTATCTTGTTACGAGATTCAACAACAGATTGATGTACACATATCGTCCTTGTTTTCACGAAGTGACGGTAGTGAGGAAAATCGTAACGCAAAGTGAATGCAATTTTTTTTTGCTACCGTCACTTCGTGAAAACAGCGACGATATGTACATTTTTATAGGTTTTACTTACAACTTGACCTAATGATCTCATTTTGAGGCAGGTAATTTGAAAATAGTCATATCCCATTTCCTGATGTAGTGTACATGTACATCGAAACAATAAAACTAGTTTTTACTTTCATTTTCATACCTAAACTTGTACTTTTCATTCCAAAAATATAATGACATGACTTGCATCTTCACATTTAATAGATTCAACCACTTTAACAAGAACGTCTCTGCAGTTTTACTAATATAAGTGCTCAAACAGGCTCTTCTTCTGTGTTGGTGATTCAAGATCAAAAGATCATTTTCATAATGTCATCAAATTTAAAGCCCAAATCTTTATTAAAGTTCCTCATTACAAATTTGTGTATTCACCTGTTACAAATAATTGTAATTCAATAGTCAGAATGCCAATCGCATACATTACACGTTGTTTGGTAGGACAAGCCACACATGTATACAGTTAATGTCAGCAATTTGCATTTTGACTATTGAAATACAATTATATGTACAGGTGAAGACATGATTTGTAATGAAGCAATTAAAGATTTATGCATTAAATGTGATTACATTACGAAAATGGACTATTGCTCTACGCTTCTTACTTCAAAGGTTTAGGGTTATGGTTAGGGTTGAAGTAGCAATTGGGTTTTAGGTTTGGTTGTAAGTATAGTTTTGGGTCCAGGGTTGAAGTTGACAATTCAGTTACTTAGTGTAAGAACCTGATGAGGAGCAATTGACGCAGGAGCGAGTGTCATAAAACTGCTGTATCATTTCAAATAAAGATCTTCCAACTTTTACATACATTACAATTACATGTATATACTATATTTACATACTTGTAGGAATACCTTTAAACGCCTTTAATAACAAAACATGTACACTGTAATATATGCCTCTTTCTCCTCTAATTTCCCCTTTTTCAGTTCTACTTGAAAACATGTTTTATTCTTCAACTTCATGCCAAAAAAGAGGGATGTATTCATGGAGGAGGGGGGGGGGGGGGTGGGGTTCCAATTTGATCCACTTTACAAATGTCTGGATAAACATGGCTGTTCCCCATAATCCAGTTTAAGTTGACATTTGAAAGCAAAAACAAACTCTTTCCATGTGGCTCTGTAAAATCTGATTACACTAGTCTTGGGCCCAGTGAGAGGCATTTTACATTGAATGATACAAACTTTTGAATATGTTCCAATTTTTATATAAAATTGTGATTCAAGACTACGCTAATCGATGAAGTATTAAGAGTACCCTAAAAACTGGTGAAACAGCAAAATAAAAATTTCCACAAAAATGTATTTAAATAAAAGTAAACAGAAAAACTTCATATGGTCACAATCCAAACCAAAGTCAAGTACAGTCAAACCTGCTCTAGCTACCACCTGTCTATAAAGACCACCCTTTTTGTTTCCCCTGAAAATGGTTTCTCATTGAAACATATACTGTTAAAGGAACCTGTACATACATGTACATGTGCATGTAGAGACCACCTGCCTATAAAGACCACTTTTTATGTATCACTTGAGCGGTCTTTATATACAGGTTCTACTGTACAGTATCATACAGATCATCTGTTAGGAGCCAGAAGGTTGTTAATTCATTACCCTAACACACAGTTAATGCCCTTATGACTCTCAACAGACGAGATATATGGGTCTAAAACAAATAGACAAATACTCAAGACACTACATAAATCAAAGACATATTCTCAATTCCTCCTTCCACTAAAATAACTGTCAAAGACGATTAATGACTGTTAAGCAAATTTACAAGTACTCCATGCAAGAGTACATGTAGGTCTCCTTGTCTCGGTGCAAGATGTCACAAAAAAGTTTGTGTACAATTAAAATGTATAAAATCAATTTTTAAAATGTTATAGGAGTTTAAAGAGAAAACAAAGGATTGCATAAAATGGGTCCCAAGTCGGACTTGATGTTTAATAGTTGAGAGGGTAATTAAACTTGATATCTCATTAATTAGAAGTAATAAATGGAAGCTCATAGTTTAAGTACACATGTATGTAGTAATAGCGACATGAAACCTCTATTAGACATACAAAGCAAAATATTTTTAGGTGATTGACAATTAAAGGAAGTAGGAAGTACAAAGAGTAAACAAACTGGATGCAACTGAAAGCCAACTCATACGAAGTATCAAATCAACCAAGACTCAACGCAGAAGTATCATTCAGAGGAGTGATGTGGCATTCCATAGGAAATGTAATGAACCGCGTTTAATTCCTCAGGTCTAGACGAAAAGGAAGCATCTCTCTCGGTCGAGAAAGAACAAACAAAACACAGCATCTTGTCAAAACCTCACCAAAAACTTTCCAACAGAAAATGAAACAGAAACAACTCATAAATTTCGAAGGATATACAGTATGTACATGTATAGTAGCAGAGATCCGTTAGACACAACATGTGAGAAACAACATCCAAATGTAATCACTGTTCATTTCCAGCATGAAATGCGATCCAAGTCAAGATATTGTGACATTACTTTTGGCTGATTACCAAAGATGGGCACTGGGACACAAACAGATATCCACCTGACCCGTGAAAGTAGAAACGTGTTGATGATGAATCCGTTTTACGACAGTTACACATGAATCCGTGCATTCCTCTGCCAAAAAATCCTTGACTTTGTCAGTGGGATTAGACTTGTAGTCATACAGCATGTAAAAGATAGAGAAGGAGAAAAACAAAAAACAGATCGAGTCACACTATAATCAAGTCTGATTGTGGAAGGAGAGTAGTCTGCAGGAAGAGACTCCAATTTGACTGTTACTCTTACTCACAATTCCTAAAGTCTTGGGCCAAGCCTATCTCCGCAGCCTCTGGCTGTGACATCAGAAGCAGCTAAGGTACAGAGGCTACGGTGAGCAATAGAGCACGCAGTCTGGATAGTCTTACAGAGCAGACACTACGTGACAAAGCACAACGACTGGCAACGGTTTGTGACATAAAACTAGAAGAAGAGAGAGTGCCAGAAATGAGGAAATTACAGCCAACGATGTATTGCACACCGACCGGAGCAGGAAACAGCTACTCCATGGCGGTTCACGTTTAGAAAACCCGCTTCTGAACACCCCCCCCCCCCCCCCTCCAATTGACAACAGGAAAACTGTCTTTGATTTTGCAGACAAGCATTGCACGTTACCATGACAAAACCACATTAATGGTCTGGAAGAAAGAGATGGATGACTTGCAACTTACCGGTTCATACATTTATTGTCTGCCAAGAGCCAGAAAGCATTGACTAAAACTAATGTAAATTCTGATGACAGTAGGCCTTTCCTCATTAGCCCGAGATGCCTAATATCCCGCTATTATAACTATCTCGATCGCAAATTATCCAGCTAATTTGCGTCTTCATCAGCCCGCAGTTGCAATTAGCAGGATATTTGGTCAAGATAATCATCCCAAGATATCTTGGGCTAGTTTGCAAAATATCCTGCTATTTGTCCAGTGTGCCTTCACCAGCCCGAAGACTTGCACTATGCGCGAATGCTGAGCAAAATATCTCGAGCTGATTTCTCGAGCTCGAGCTTCGAAGGCGCGATTTGAAACTTGGGGGCAGTGAAAAAAATACACGGGGGCTCAGGGCGAATTTGCCCCCGAAATGCCCAAAAGAGCCCCCGAAAATCAGAAAAGAGCTCCTGTAAATTTGCATAGAGTTCAATGCAAAACAAATTTTAGAGTGTTATTTTTATGCAGTCAAGCTTGAAAAGTAGCCCCCGAAAAATAAATATTAATTTTTTCCCTGCTTGGGGGTTATTTCCCAAATCAGACATAGCGGGCTATTTGGCAATTTCAAGCTGATGAAGACATACTTGTGCCCTTCTGGCTCTCAGCCAACATTACCTGCATTTACACTGCAAGCAAAATTCATTGATTTTTTCTCATATTCCGTTGTTTCATCAGAAATTGCCAAGCAACTATCAGCAAACACGACAAAGAACAAAAATGTTAAAATCCACCTCTGGAGTGTGTTTTTTCCAAACGCCGGCAGAAATTATATTTCTCCGCTTTTTGTAGTGTAAATGCCTGCTCTTGAAACATCGGTGAATGATTTCAGCATTGGGTCAAGCTAGTGTAGGTGAAGAAGAAATAATGAAATAACCGTAGGAGATGAATTTTTGGCTTCAAGCCTTTGTCAAGTAATGGCAATTGAATTCAAAACCATATCAAAAACTAGATGTACATAATAATAAAAATAATATTGATCTTGTAAAACGCATTAACTCTTTGTTTGCTTTGTTCGCCGATTTGCACGGACGTAGGCGTGCCAACTTCGCATTTTTGCACAGATGTATACGAGTCAATTAGACATTCATAATACCGCTCGCAGTGTGTAGCCACGCGTTGCGTTTACTATTGTTTACATTGTATACATCGCACACTTTCCGGTAAACTGTTTTTCTTCATAGTGTTACATTCGAAATTACCGTGTATTTAGCGGTTTTCTTTGGATTTTTTTTACTGATGTTACGATGGCACCTGCTGGAAAACGTCAACGTGTGTTTAGTGTAGAGGAGGCTCGAGATCTTGTTACTATGGAAGCATGAAGCATGGACTCTGATTCCGACGAATCGAGCAGTGACGAAGACTCTAGTGATAAAAGTGTTCCCTGAGAGTAGACTGATAGAATAAGAATGAATAAAAATTAATGAAAGAGCTAGAGATGACAGCAAGAAAGAGAGTAGACTGATAGAATAAGAATGAATAAAAAAAATGAAAGAAGGAGATAGAGATGACAGCAAGAAAGAGAGTAGACAGTGATAGAATAAGAATGAATAAAAATAATGAAAGAAAGAGATAGAGATGACAGCAAGAAAGAGAGTAGACTGATAGAATAAGAATGAATAAAAATTAATGAAAGAGCTAGAGATGACAGCAAGAAAGAGAGTAGACAGTGATAGAATAAGAATGAATAAAACTAATGAAAGAAAGATGTATCCTGTCTTGCCGTCATCTTTATATCTTTCTTTTATTATCTTTATTCATTCTTATGCTATCAGTGTTTACTCTCTTTCTTTCCGTCATCTCTATCTTATTATTATTATCATTTTCCTATCTATATGTACCCTATGTCTTGCCGTCATCTGTATATCTTTTTCTTATTATCTTTATTCATTATTATGCTATGAGTGTAATACTCTCTTTCTTGCCGTCATCTCTATCTCATTATTATTATCATTTTCCTATCTATATGTACCCTATGTCTTGCCGTCATCTCTATATCTTTCTCTTATTATCTTTATTCATTCTTATGCTATCAGTGTTTACTCTCTTTCTTTCCGTCATCTCTATCTTATTATTATTATCATTTTCCTATCTATAATTATGTACCCTATGTCTTGCCGTCATCTCTATATCTTTCTCTTATTATCTTTATTCATTCTTATGCTATCAGTGTTTACTCTCTTTCTTGCCGTCATCTCTATCTTATTATTATTATCATTTTCCTATCTATATGTACCCTATGTCTTGCCGTCATCTGTATATCTTTCTCTTATTATCTTTATTCATTCTTATGCTATCAGTGTTTACTCTCTTTCTTGCCGTCATCTCTATCTTATTATTATTATTATTTTCCTATCAATATGTATCCTATGTCTTGCCGTCATCTCTATATATTTCTCTTATTATCTTTATTCATTCTTGTGCTATCAGTGTTTACTCTCTTTCTTTCCGTCATCTCTATCTTTTTATTATTATCATTTTCCTATCTATATGTACCCTATGTCTTGCCGTCATCTCTATATCTTTCTCTTATTATCTTTATTCATTCTTATGCTATCAGTGTTTACTCTCTTTCTTTCCGTCATCTCTATCTTATTATTATTATCATTTTCCTATCTATATGTACCCTATGTCTTGCCGTCATCTCTATATCTTTCTCTTATTATCTTTATTCATTCTTATGCTATCAGTGTTTACTCTCTTTCTTTCCGTCATCTCTATCTCATTATTATTGTTATTTTCGTATCAATATGTATCCTGTCTTGCCGTCATCTTTATCTCTTTCTCTTATAATCTTTATTCACAGTAAAGTCCTTTCATTTCATATCACTATTTCTCTCTCATAATGTCTCTCACGTCCGTTCTCCATATTTTATTCATTGCATACTCCACTCGTCAATCATTTCTGATAATAAGCTCTCTCACAATAAAGTAAATGGAAAACAATGCAATATAGTTTATATTTTAAGATTGATTCATTCTTTCTTTGTATATCTATGGCTGTGATAAATGTACTTGAAATCAATTTTATTGAGGGGTAAAGAAGGTGAGAGAACAGATGCGGTGAACATTCATAATGAGACATTTCAATAAGATGCTGATTATGTCATGTATATCACATATAATATATTATGCCTATACCATTTTTACATGCTCATACCAGTGGGCAAAATCAATAACATTCTCTTATTTCTTATTGACTTATCATGGCACAACAAAGAAAAACATCCCCACGACGTCCCTTTTCATGCCCCGCTAAACCGGACATTGACAATAACCTGGGGTAATAGGGATTTCAATGGGCAGATTAGCCCATTGTCAAGGGTGGCTGAGCGGGGTACTTTCAAGTCTCTCCCTATTGAACTTCTTTTCTTCAACAACCTAAATACTAACCTTCTGAATTGTTAGAATACTTGAGCAAGGTATGTAAAGAAAGGTAAGAAGTCCACCTTTCTAATAGATTCGATTTGAAGATGTCTTATCATTGCTAAATAAGAAATTCTAGAGGGATAAAAAACTGCCGTAAATAAGAAAAATTAAACATTATATAATTATGATTATTATAAAAATGATAATTCAAAATATAACAAATGACGGTTCATCGAAAAGCACGTTTTCCGGTCTACAACTTTGCTGCACAATATTTTTCATCATGATCATCCAGTGAAGAGTTATAGCCTCTTGATTCAGCAGAGTCAATAAAGATTCCCTCGAAATGTGTGACCCTAAAAGAATGTGGCACAGGGGGGTTTTTTAAGTGGCGCATAAAGAGTTAAGAGTTTAAGACTTTATGATAAAATGTCTCCATGTGCTTCCATAGACTTAGCACATTTTTCCCCAACTAATTAATTAATTAATTAATTAGCTCCAGCAAAGAAAGCACTCAGTGCATTTAAGGAATAAACCCTACCAGGTACCCATGCAATTACACGTACTACAATGTAGTGCTGTAAGTCAGACGCTATGTTCGTGTTCGGTTCGGTTCGGCAATTTTTCACCCGAACTTGGTTCGGTTCGGGGTTCGGTAGTATAATAGCAAGCAGCGTTATTGTCACGGCGGTCGGCACTGGGAGGGCCGGCCGGCCTGCCGGGCCCGACCAGCACGGAGGACCTCTGCACACTGCTTCCGACCAGTACGAACTTCACATTAAAAACTGCTCTAAACGTAATTATTTGTGAAGAAAAATACTACTTACATTCATATTTCCGTCTTGAATCGTGTTTTATTTTCAATTTTAAAAGAATCATATTTTCAATTTGTCAATAAATGATATTTTTTAAAGATTTTCCGAGACGGTTGTTGTCTAATGTTAGAGTCATGAAAGCTGCTATCTGAATAGAAATTTAGGCTCGTCAATAACTGTTTTTTATAAGTTTTTATTTTTAATAGGAAAAATATAAAATACGTATTTTTCCTGAATAAATAAATACCATACTATAATATATATTTATTTCATTATTTATATTGTAAAATTTGTCCGATATTGTTACAAATTATTTTATTTTATTTTTTTTTGAATGGGTTTGAGCTGAAGATATTTTTATCACGCACATGTATTCTTGTTTATGGCTTGCCATCGCGACGTAGCGTGGTCAGGATTTGGGAATTGAATGGCGCCAGTGAAGTTGCGCCCACCACTGGATAGGCATAAATCACAAAGGCGGAAAATGGGAAAAAAGTAAATATAAAATGAGCAATCATGACATAAAAATTAAAGGTACAAAATGACAAGTTTATTAGCTTGCAAAAACTTTTATATTTTTTCTGCCGAACATCCGAACCAGGCCTTTGCGTTCGGTTCGGTTTGGTTCGGTTCGGAAGTGCCATGTTCGGCGAACTTCCGTTCGGTTCGGCGGTTCGGCTACAGCACTACTACAATGTATACATTGTATACATGTATGGAGATTGTAGACCTCTGTCAGTTGCAAGATACATCACAATGTTGCCAATTTCTCTTTCACTGATGACAACTTTAAAAATTCACAACTTCCATTTTTTTCATTGAGATTTTGCTCAAACTTTCAGTGACCTGTTCCTCTCATTTGTCTGCCTCTATTAAAACCAACTTAATATCAGGGTGGAGTTCCCCTTAAATGTCTTGCCAAAAGACATTATTGCCATGTATACGTTAGGGAATTGAACTCTGTAAATTGTTATTTAAAGTTCAGTGACTCCAAATGAATTTCCACCAGATCACGACAACTACACAGCATGCATAATGTACATGCTTTTGCTACCCCTGGAGGGTGTTTCACAAAGATCCGAAGTTGAACTTATCTCTAAGTTGGACTTAAAATTTATGGAAAGCCATTAGCATCTTTGAAAATATTTTGTAAAAGTTATTTTAAAAGGCATAAAATGCTAATTCAAATCATTAATATGTTCTTTTATCAAGGAGATGACATGTTCTTGATGTGGAATTAATGAAAAGTCCAAAATAATTAAATTTTTGCTTTTGAATATATTTTATTTTAAGGCTACAAATGGCTCTCCATAATACTTAAGTCCAACTTAGAGTTAAGTTGGACTTTGTGAAACACCCCCCCTGGTCTTTAATGAAAGAGCTGGTGCATGTCCAAGTTTGGATATAACATCAAATTAAATCCGGTATCTATCTTGAAGCTCCACGGAATTGAAACGTCACCACAGTTCTCCATCATTAAATTAAATCTTTCAAAGATACAAAACCCAAAGTTGGAAGTTGCTTTATTAAAGTTAACCCACTTTATCACTGTATCACTTTATGTAGTACCGGTACCCTTTCACAGCGAGAGCCTCTAGAGCAAAGAGATATATTTCTACCTCCATGCGCATGGAGGTAGAAATATACATAGAAACATGCATAATTAGGCCCATTTACACATTCCAAAAACCATTTTGAAAAATCTTTGATTTTTTGGAGTCTACCATTTACACTACTGGGGAAAACAGTCAAAGTTTGCTCATACCAATTTTTGGGGTGAGTAATTTAAGCACAAAACCGAGGAGAGCCTCGTGAACCAAAAATTGGTGTCTTACCGAAATGTGCTTTTACACTGCAAAAAAAAATTGTTGAAACTTTGTCAGGTGTTTAAACAAAAAACACTGAACAGGTTGATTTTTCAATTTCAACTTTTTGTCCTGTTTGCCGATAGCTGCTATGCAACTAGTCTTAAAAGGGTTTGGCGTCTAGCAATTAAATTGGTCTAGTAACCAGACTTGTGTATCATTAGTGGAGCAATCAGACAAATGTACATTGTGTTAACAGGTTAAGTACTTCCTGTTAGTGTTAGCCTGCTTAAGTATAGCCCTATTCACACTCAAGTGAAAAGACGTACAGCCGTTTACAACTACACACACCCACATTTATGTCATTTTAGACTACTACAATACAAATAGGTCTGAAATAAAACTTGCAAAGACTACTCCAGGGAGACCAAAAAGTGGTCTTCAGGTGGTCATTCTATACAGGTGGTTGCTTAACAACTTTTTGCATTGAAGGAGAGATAAATATCTAGTAAAAGGTACTAATCTTTTAAAAAATATGAAAATTATTGAAACACTATATATGCGTTTAAATCCATCTTAAATTGCTTTACATAAGAAAGGTAATAACTTTCGATTCAGTTGTAGTCTATTCAGAGTATACCCTTTGCCTGATGTCAGAGGCTAGGATCTCTGGCCTTGTCAGATCTCGGCTGCCCATAGAGATGTGTGCGTTAAATCAACTGTTGTCTCATTCTCCAGACCTACTTTAGACTTTCTTTTTTCTTTCATTATTTTTGTCCCAAAATTAACAAAGACAAGAGGACACAGTGAAAATACAAAATGGACTAACACTTCAATGTTCAAAGACACTGGTGGGGCTTGAAAATGTCTTCAAGTGGGAAAATAACGACTATTACATGTAGTTGTCAAATCTACTTAGGAGCTATAGAGCCAATAAGTAATAGTCTTGATTTTCAGACCATTGTACCGAATGGTCATACGTTTTATGCTGCGCAAAGATTCAATCAGTTTAATTTTGGCCATCACAAGGAGTGGGTTATTGATGTAGACAAATGCTTATGTGCCCTCTACAGCTCATTTTATGTATGTTATTACCAAAGAAGAGAAAGCCAGTCAGTCACTCAATAGTGTCTGACAGTGAAGTCTAGCAAGTAAACAGGTTTCCATGCATAATTTGATTATTAGGACACTGCTAATGTTCAAATTTCACAGATAGGACATACACTGTACATGACATATTCATAATTCCTGCGAAATTCTAAAAGGGACATAGTACCTTTAAAGAATTAACTGGATCATTAAAGAATTAACTGAATATTGAAGTTTTTATTCAGAGATTTGACCCGCCCGGAGATTCTCGCCTGTGACACCAGCACACAACGAAACATTAACTAGTGCCTTTAAAGCTCATCTGTACTAGTTTATAGGAGGGATTAGACCATCCTGCAAGGTCACTGGACAGGTTGTTATCTCATCAAATCAGCTCTCAATTAACATAATAAAAAGGGAATCATGGGGGACCAATGGTCACCTATTAGACATTGTTTGTTAAGTAGTGCAGTGGGGCTTTAAATAGTGCCTTTAAAGAATTAACTGGATCGTCTCATCCTTGAAAGGCTACAGGGGGGTGACACAGTTTCACAGCAATAGCTGATGGGCGCTGCAGACAGATAACAAGTGTGTGGCGGCATGGTTAACGAATGAGTCACCCATCTTCGTAATTACGCTAGAAACTCCCAAACGATTTATAAATACCTCAAAAGACTTGAGGGGGCTTACTGCAGAGTGATACTCAAGGGTTTGACCTGGCAGGGACAGAGATTGAATTTCCTCTTCCAGGTCTTGGAAACAACCGGGTATTGTTTCCAATTTACGAAAATAACCTCTTATTAATGACTGTTGGTGAGGTGATGATAAAGGGGTGAGCGGTCAAGTTTTCTTGGATAGCTTAAGCCCCCCCCCCCCCACTCAGACTACCAGTATTTATCGTAGAGCTTTACGAGTTTCATATATGATTCGTATTTAAAGGTAAAAACCAGTTATGGTCATGCGATTGCATTGTGAAAGAAACGTTGTGGAATTGATCAGAAAAGGTCGAAACGCGTCATATGACACCTTGGTTTGTAAAAACATGTCGAAACGCGTCATATGACGCACATAGACCTAGGTCTGTCGACAAACCTCCTTTGTGAATTCGGGCCATAAGGTATACATGTAAACATGCACATGTATACTAGTCAAACCAGGGATATGTGAGTTTAAATGGATGTACCGTCTCGAAAGAATTTCCCGAGGGAAAGATTTTGAAGATTAACTTGGCTTAACAACAAGTAATGTAACCCTCTTCAGCCATCAAATCCATCAACAGCCGCCCTTATCAGACCACAGATGCCCTCTGGCGATCCAAATGTTACGAAGTGTTACGCAACGCGGTCTGCTTCCCTAAGCTCTCCCAACACTTGGTCGTAAAAAAAAAGGCTTTGAAGCCATGCGAGTCACCGAGAAAATGACGTCATATTCATTGACGATGTATATAGCTATAACATATAAAATCACAGAATCGACAACGTATGGCACAATGCAGCCTTCATTGGTTATCAAATGCTTTCCGCTGTGCTCGGATAACTCTACTGAAGACGTAGTCATCTGAACCAGCGAAATCGACCAAGGAAATCGTGAGTTAGAGTGAATGCAAGTTTCTCATCATCATCACGTTCTCTTCTAATTATTTTCATTTTCCGAAAGTTTCTGAAATTTTTACATAGCTAGGAAGGTAGTCCATAAGTTTATCTCTTAAAATAACTAAATGAAATTGTGTTATATATTTGCGCATTTGGCTTAATGAGGGTTAGAAGTTGTCAAATCATCACCACTTTTCACCCCGAGTACGGGCCGGCGACGCGAAAGCGCCGTACTCGCTGGGCTGTACATGCTGGATGTGTTGGTGGAAACACACATAGCTGCATTACGTATACTACCCCTGGCCGTGTATTAAAGTTGTGCTATTGATTCTCAACATTTCAAACACCACTGTACACAACTCAACTGATTTCATTCAAAGGCAGTACTTTAGTGACGATTGATGACACCTAAAGAGCATTAAAATACAATTTGTTCAACTTTCCGATGTAAGAAAGAATAATTTGAAATTAAAATTGTGAGTCTACTGTCAAACTTGCCGATCAACCGCATCGGAATGATTATGTGCATTTGTATGTTGTGAGTGTATTGACTATTCATGTATTCAAATGCTGCCTATTTACATTTGGAGTGCCTACGCATTCACGATGAAACCATTTAACCGTACATTCTGGTTTGCTGCAACGAATAATATTTTCCGTTGATGGAATTTCACACGTGCATAACTTGTATTGGTCTCCAACTTCCCATACGACCAGGCTCAAGAATCAATCTTCCTCAAAAGCAGTCAGAAAGTCTAAATCGTCGCCTACCAAATACTCTTCCCTACTGTATACGCCGCCATTTTGTCGATAGCAGCCTATGTGTATTTCCAACAATGCATTTCGCGAGCCTATATGTCACTCAGTTTCGGGAGTGAGATTTACGAGCTATGCGGGTCCGGGTGGGGGATTAAGGGGATTATGATAGGGGGAAAAAAGACTCTCGGTGCATCGGACTGCTTCAAAGGGCCCTCTTAGATGCGGCATCCATTTCTTACAAGCCCTGGTCAAACCAAGAAGTTACCTGGTCAAACCTGCTTTAGTGACCACCTGTCTACAAAGACCACATTTTTTTTGTTTCCCTTGAAAATGGTTTCTCATTGAACATGTACTACAGAAACCTGTAAATAAAGACCACCTGCTTATAAATACCACTTTTTGAGTCTCCCTTGGGTGGTCTTTATAGACAGGTTTCACTGTATATATTCATATTCCTATACAATAATTAATCAAATTTGTCCTAGTCTGAACGGCGTATAAAGAAGTCTTATAGTCAAACACCTGTTTTGAACATCGTTTCAAATGAAAACTCTACAAAGAATATTTAGAGGGTCCCACCCTAGTCATATCGTTCAATAAAATAAAAAAATACAAAAATATAAAAAGTTGCATAACTGGGCGGAGCTTTAATAAGTAGTGATGATTGACCAGCTGTCATGGCAAGTTGGCAACTAACCTCTTCAAAACTAGTTTCATATTACATTTATTTGATGTTGTTATCCAGTGTTTACACCCATTTTGCTACACAATTATTTTCATATACATACCGGTACAACGTTTCTCAACACGATTTCCGTATAATTTCTTCTTGTCTGAACAGGGCCATCGGTAGCGCAAAAGAGGAGCACCCACAAGGTGAAATTCCATACATAGCTTCAGGGCAGAGAAACTAGAGCTATTATTTCACTAATTTTAAAAATAACCTGTTATGATAACCACTGTCATTGCGATGACAGGGTCAGTGCTATCCTGGTAAATTGAAACTTCCAAGCTGCACCTCCAAGGGTACGTTTATGCTCAGTTTTGAAGGCAGAATGAGTGATTTAAAACGCTCATCGTAAACGCTCATCGTAATCGCAGTTCCACGGTGTACTGTTTATGCTCACTTCTCTGGCTCCTCCAGGCAATTCTGGCTTGGTGGCCTTGCAGCTTGATTCGCAAACCTGCACTGCGCATGCTACGTAGACCCACTAGAGGTCAGTGCGTTGACCCCATTAAACGCTTTTACAAATGATTGCGAGTGTATGCTTACCCAGAAATGCACGTTTTTGTGAGTTTACGATCGGCGATTATGATCACCGTTTTTCGGTGATTCTACAAAAATGAGAAAGGACGCAACCGTGTTTTGAACTAAACGCGTAACATATGCCTCATTCTGGCCAGAAAAGCTGAGCATAAACGTACCCCAAGTAAGGCCAAATACCAAAATAATGTGTTTCTCGTCCAGACTTTGAAAAAAAAGGAGGAGCAGGGGCATTTATTATTTTTGCAATTGTTTGCATTTTTGTCCAAGATGGCTGCCATTTTAATTATAGCTGGCCAAGCCTATTTATTCACAGATATTGTGCTATGTGAGTATACTCATGCAATGTCCAGTAAATGACAAAACAAATGATTTATATCATTTTAGAAAATATTTAAACAAAATGTATATTAAACACAGCCTTCTTTTTTGTTGTTGGGGGGGGGGGGGGCTTTTTTTTCTCACTTTTTTTTATTTGCCTACCGGTATTAAAAATGATAACAAAGAATCAACAGTTTAGATCAAGATTTTAAAGGCTGTTTGAATTATAAGCTCTAACCTAGTTTTCATTATTAGAATTATAGTAGAATTCAATTGCTAAATTGATCAAAGGGTCAGAGTAGAGGCCACTAACCTCGATCTAAGGTTGTAAGTATAACAGTGAAAAGGACACATTAAACCTACATGTACATACATGCATTCATGTTGTAGCTCAACTTTCTAAACTACAATATACATGTACAGTAACTCCTTAGATTTTAGACGATGCAGAAGAGCTGTCCTTATCTCAATTAAAACAATGCTCCTACTACAGAAAAGAGTAAATCAGGGGTGATAGTGAGCACTAAAAAAAAAAAAGTTTTATTTTTCCACAACCACGCCACCCTTATGGTAAAAAAAAAAAAAAAAAAAGGATTCGCGGGGGAAAAATGGCATCTAACAACATTCCCCCCTTTGAGAAAGAAAATTGGGAAAAAATAGGAAAAAATAGGAAAAAATAGGGAGAAAATCAGGGGAAAAAAAAGGGAAACCAATTTAAATCAGATAATTATCAGGCCTGGTAAATAAAAGAAAATTCCTACAAAAAGAAAAAGGAGCAAAACAATTTCCCTCACCTCCTTCCTTTTTAACCATTTACTGAGAGGGTCGAGGGTCATGGATCCCCTGTTTCCCCGACCCCCCCCCCCACACCCCACATCGCCCTGTCTTGCCAATTCGAACTGAATAC